>CAUYLG010008536.1:0-54844 GCA_963573385.1 Cacajao melanocephalus | reverse complement strand
ATGATGGTTTCCAGATTCATCCAGGTCCCTACAAAGGACATGACCTTATCACTTTTTATGGCTGCATAGTATCAGGAAAACACACAAAGTTATCCCTTATGCATTTGGGGTCGTCCTTACTGCTGTGTCTAATCTCCATTGGCTGGAGCCAGACCTCACAATCTAAACTAAAAGCTGATTGGCTAACAACTTAAAACTTTTCTAAACAGATGAAAGCAAGTATGGCTATCATCTTTGGGATGCCTGTGAGCACATCCAGCACAGATATCTTGGTTAAAGTACGAGGACATAGAATGTACTATGTGCCTATAAGTATGGCACGTTTAACTGCTACATAGGATAGGGCTTAACGAAGTTATTAGCGCACTTATTCTTTAACAAGAAAGGAAACTTTAAAAAGGAATTTTTCTGCTTTTCCCAAGTACCAATGTAGCTTCACACTATTTTTCCTCTCCATCACCGAAAATTAATTATAATGACTCCCTTCCAAAAGGTCCCAGTAATCACATGTATTTTGGAAATTTTAGGTTAAACAACATAACCTGCAAAACTTAGGGTGTTCAAAATGCTAAAGTAGATTGTTTCCAAGATGGGGATGAAACACAATGCAGTTTTCCAATTTTCTTGGTCAGAAAATTATTTTCTCATTTTTTATTTTTGGAAAACAATAATTTATTAGCATTTGACATCACATAAATGCTTGGCAAGTTTAAGGAATGTTAAATATTCTTGTACTTCAGTTTACTTGGAGAATATACAAAGAAGGGAAAATTTTTCCAATACTTAACAATTAGCAATTTTTTTAGCATAGACACAAAAGCATAAAAGATTAACTCTTTCTGCAATGTAAGAATTCAAGTAACAAATACTAATTGAATAGTTCCTACTTTTCTGGTGAGTTTTATCTTAAGGTTACAAAAACAAATTAAAGCAGTCTTACAAAGAATAATCTTAAATAGTTTTTGAAAAAACTTGGAATCTGAGCAGGCTCTGTTATTCGATTTTAATTTTCACTATAGCAAGAAATTCAAAAAGGATTTCCTTCCCTTGGCATGCTTTGTCTCAGTTTCAGGGAACTGTTTTCCCAGGTGTCTTGTGCCTGCTTCTTCTTTTTTTTTATTTACTTGCAAGCTCTTTGACTGTAACATACTTATGCATCTGAACCACTGGAAGGAGACTTAATAAAATATATATTTCTGGGCTCCAATTTACTTTAGAATCACCAGAAGCAGGTCCTATTTATATTTTTAGAACCCATTCTATGTAATGCTGAAGTAGCCAGCCTGGGAGTGCTACTTCAGCCAGCATCTGGTTATCAGTAATTACACTTCCTGAATATTTAGGGATGTCGCATTACAATGTCTGAAACTGACTCTCAGAAGGTTTAAAAGTGTGTGTATGTAAGTGTGTGTGTGTGTGTGTGTGTCTGTGTGTGTGTGTGCATATGCATGTTGGAGGGAAAAGAGAGAGTGCTAGGTGGAGAGAAAGATTTAACAATTGGTGACTCTAAGTAAAGAATACATATATTTTTCATGCAACTATTTTTGTTGGTTTAAAGCTTTCAAAATAAAAACTAAGAAAACTTTCAACTACATCTTTCCACCACCACTACCACCACCAGCAGCTCAGGTACTCTGAATCAGTCTACTTTGCTCTAGTCTTTTTCCACTGCATTTATCACCTCCTGGTAGATGATATTACTAAATTATTTATTGCCTATTGTCTGTATTCCCCAATAGAGGGTAGCCTCTATGAAAGCAAATATTTTCTTCTCTTTTGCTTACTGATATTTTCCAAAAGTCTGGATTAGAGCCGGGCATATTGAGGCCACTAAGAATCAACTTTTTAATTTCTAAAATAAAACTTCTTATTGTGAAGATGTATTAGTCTGGTCTCATGCTGCTAATAAAGACATACCAGACCCTGGGTAATTTATAAATGAAAGAGTTTTAATTGACTCACAGTTCCACATGGATAGAGAGGCCTTATAGTCATGGTTAAAGGTGAATGAAGAGCAGAGTCATGTCTTACATGGTGGCAGGCAAGAAAGAGCTTGTGCAGAGGAATTCCCCTTTATAAAACCATCAGATCTCATGAGACTTATTCATCATCATGAGAACAGCATGGGAAAGACCTGCTCACATGATTCAATTATCTCCCACTGGATCCCTCTCAGAACACATGGGTGCTACAATTCAAGATGAGATTTGGGAGGGGAGATATTATTATTATTCTGCCGCTGGCCCCTTTCAAATCTCATATCCTCACATTTCAAAACCAATCATGCCTTCCCAACATTCCCCAAAGTCTTAACTCATTTCAGCATTAAAAAATGTCCACAGTGCAAAGTCTTATATGAGATAAGGCAAGCCACTTCCATCTATGAGGCTGTAAAATCAAAAATAAGTTAGTTATTTCCAGATACAATGGGGGTACAATTAGTGTACCACAATTTAAAAATGTATTTGTTACACACAGAGAGATACTTTACAAAGTGATATAGAATAGCCAAAATCTCAATAGATTTCAAATAGAAAATTATGCCATATCCATTCAACATAATGCAATAATTTAATTAAATAATTAGCTTTCTACTCAGAAATGTAATAATCCTTCTAGATAACTCTGGGGGAAAATTAGTACTTAAAATGAAAATGGAAATTATAAATCATATGTAAATCAAAATTAATAAGAGTTTTATATATAAAATCCTATAGGATAAGACCAAAGATTTATTTGTAACAAATAACATAGCTATAAATATAAGTTATACACACATTTATATATTAAAGTGAAAAATAAAAGGTTGAATGTAGATTAACTATTCTTTCAAAGCTCACTAATCTAGATGAAAAAGATTTTTTGTAAATTTTTACATTCTTGTACATTCTGAAAAGTTAGCTATAGATATCTTCCTCAAACCTTTCTCTCTTCCACTTTTCAGTCTTTGTCCTTCTGTGTCACAAGCCTACTGTAACATCATTATGCAAAACTCATGAATAGGGTAGCACCTGTGTCACTAATGAATGATCATTGAGATGCAATCCTGAGTGAAGCTCCTAATTACCAAATCAACAAGGTGAATAAGCCAACTTTCTGTGTTTACCTCACCAGTATTTGTTCAATAGACTAAGGATAAAAGTAGTCAATTGAGTACCATTTCTTCTGAAACTACTCCAAACAATTGAAAAGGAAGGACTCCTCTTTAACTCACTTTATAAGGCCAGTATCATCCTGATACTAAAACCTGGCAGAGATACACCAAAAAATGAAAACTTCAGGACAATATTCCGGATGAATATCAATGCAAAAATCCTCAATAAAATACTGAACACCTGAATCTAGCAGCACATCAAAAAGCGTATTCACCATGAGCAAGTTGGCTTCATCCTTGGGATGCAAGGTTGGTTCAACATGCACAAATCAATAAATGTAATTTATCATATAAATGAAACTAAAGACAAAAAACACGTGATTATCTCAATAGATGCAGAAAAGGCCTTCAATAAAATTCAACATCCCTTCATGTTTAAAACTCTCAATAAACTAGGTATTGAAGGAACATACTTCGCAATAATAATAGCCACCTATGACAAACTCACAGCCAATATCATACTAAATGGGAAAAAGCGGGAAGCATTCTTTTTGAAAAGTGGAACAAGACAAGGATGTCCTCTCTCACTACTCCCGTCCAATATAGTATTGGAAGTTCTGGCCAGGGAAATCAAGCAAGAGAAATAAAAAAAGGGTATTCAAATAGGAAGAGAGAAAGTCAAATTATATTTGTTTGCAGATGTCGTGATCTTATATCTAGAAAACCCCATTGTCTCAGCCCCTTTTTAAGAAAAGCTTCTTAAGCTGATAAGCAACTTTAGCAAAGACTCAGGATACAAAATTAATGTACAAAAATCAGTAGCATTCCTATACACCAACAACAGGTAAGCAGAGAGCCAAACCGTGAATGAACTCCCATTCACAATTGCTATAAGGAGAATAAAATACCTAGAAATACAGATAACAAGATGTATTAATCTAGGTTCTCCAGAGGGACAGAACTAATAGGATAGATGTATATATGAAGGGAATTGTATTAAGGAGTATTGACTCACACAATCACAAGCTGAAGTCTCACAAGAGGTTGTCTGCAAGCTGAGGAGCAAGGAAGCCAGACTAAGTCCCAAAACCTCAAAAGTAGGGAAGCCAACAGTGCAGTCTTCAGTCTGTGACCAAAGGCCTGAGAGTCCCTGGCAAACCACTGGTTTAAGTCTAAGAGTCTAAAAGCTCAAGAACCTGGAGTCTGATGTTCAAGAGCAGGAAGCATCCAACACAACAGAAAGATGAAAGCCAGAAGACTCAGCAAGTCAGCTCATTTAACTTCTGCCTGCTGTATTCTAGCCATGCTGGTAGTTGATTGGTGCTCACCCTTATTGAGGGTGGGTCTGCCTCTCCCAGTTTAATACCTCAAATATTAATCTCCTTTAGCAACTCACAGACACATCCAGGAACAATACTTTGCATCCTTCCGTCCAATCAATTTGACACTTAATATTAACCACCACACAGGGACATGAAGGACCTCTTCAATGAGAACTACAAACCTCTGCTCAAGGAAATAAGAGAAGACACAAACAAATAAAAAAAAAAACCATTTCATGCTCATGCATAGGAAGAATCAATATCATAAGAATGATCATACTGCCTAAAGTAATTTGTAGATTCAATGCAATTCCCATTAAACTACCATTGGCATTCTTCACAGAATTAGAAAAATGTATTTTAAAATTCATATTGAACCAAAAAAGAGCCCATATGGCCATAGCAAGCCTAAGCAAAAAGAGCAAAGCTGAAGGCATCACACTTTCTGACTTCAAACTATTCTACAAGGCTACCATAACCAAAACAGCATGGTACTGGTACAAAAACAGACACATAGACAAAGGAAACAGAATAGAGAACTCAGAAACAAGACCACACACCTAGAACCATCTGATACTTGGCACACCTGACAAAAACAAAAAATGGGGAAAGGATTCCCTATTTAATAAATGGTGCTGGGAGAACTGGCTAGCTATATGCAGAAAATTGAAACTGGACCCCTTTCTTATACTTTACACAAAAATTAACTCAAGATGGATTAAAACTTAAAGGTAAAACCCCAAACTATAAAAACTCTGGAAGAAAATCTAGGCAATACCATTCAGGACATAGACACAGGCAAAGATTTTATGATGAAAACATAATTGCAACAAAAGCAAATTTTGGCCAGGTGCGGTGGCTGATGCCTGTAATCCCAGAACTTTGGGAGGCTGAGGTTGGTGGATCACGAGGTCAGGAGATGGAGACCATCCTGGCTAACATAGTGAAACACTGTCTCTACTGAAATACAAAAAAAAAAAAATAGCTGGGCATGGTGGCACATGCCTGTAGTCCCAGCTACTCAGAAGGCTGAGGCAGGGGAATCACTTGAACCCATGTGGCAGAGGTTGCAGTGAGCCAAGATTGCACCACTGCACTCCAGCCTGGTGACAGAGCAAGACTCTGTCTCAAAAAAAAAAAAAAAGCAAATTTTGACAAATTAGATCTAATTAAACTAAAGAGCTTCTGCACAGCAAAATAAACTATCACCAGAGTTAACAGACAACCTACAGAATGGGAGAAAATTGTTGCAATCTATCCATCTGACAAAGGCCTAATATCCAGTATCTACAAAGAACTTAAAGAAATTTACTAGAAAAAAAAAAAAAACACCATTTAAAGGTGCGCAAAGGACATGAACAGACACTTCTCAAAAGAAGACATTCATGTGGCCAACAAACATAAGAAAAAAAGCTCAAGATCACTTGTCATTAGAGAAATACAAATCAAAACCACAATGAGATACCATCTCACACCAGTCAGAATGGCGATTATTAAAAAGTCAAGAAACCAGATGCTGGTGAAGTTGTGTAGAAAAAGGAACATTTTTCACTGCTAGCGGGAATGTAAATTAGTTCAACTATTGAAGAAGACAGTGTGGCAATTCCTCAAAGACCAAGAAGTAGAAATACCATTTGGCCCAGAAATCTCATTACTGGGTATCTACCCAGAGGAATATAAATCATGCTATTATAAAGGTACATGCAAGCATATGTTCATTGCAGCACTATTCTCAGTAGCAAAGATATGGATTCAACTCAAATGCCCAGCAATGATAGACTAAATAAAGAAAATGTGGTACACATGCACTGTGGAAAACTATGTAATTATGAAAAGGAATGAGATCATGTCCTTTGCAGGGACATGGATGGAGCTGGAAGCCATCACCCTCAGCAGAGTAACGAAGAAACAGGAAACCGAACACCACATGTTCTTACTTATAAGCGGGAGCTGAAATATGAAACTACATGGACACATGGGGGGAAACAACACACACTGGGGCCTGTCATGGGGTAGGGTGGGAGGAGGGAGAGCATCAGGAAGAATAGCTAATGGATGCAGGGCTTAATACCTAGGTGATGGGTTGACCTGTGCAGCAAACCACCATGGCACAAATTTACCTGTGTAACAAACTTGCACATCCTGCAGGTGTAGCCCTGGAACTTAAAAGTTCAACAAAAAACAAAAACATAAATAAAAAAAGAATTTCAAGTGAAGGTAATTCAATAAACAGTTAATATAGGAACAGCAGTATAAAATATGAAAAAAATAGGCAAATATTGATGATTATTCATAGACTTCAGCCGGTAATAGGCATAATACCATGTATTAATTGTGTGAAACATTTGATATGAAAATAAAAGGAAAACACAAACTACTAACTTTCCAGCAATAAAAATGTGTAGTATTAATTGTAAATAATTGCAATAGCTCACACATGATAGCTATCCAGTTAACTCCTAATTAAATGGAGTAATATGTGTCACACTGCAAGATTGTACTGGAGACATATGTTTTGAAGATGTTGCCTTCCATATCCTAGAGCTTATTACCATAGAAATCAAGATCTTACTATGTCTCAGGTACTTCTTGCTAGTGTATTAAACATATTTAGATGTTTTATTAATATATAGTACGTAATAAACCAAAGAAGTAATTTACTAAGAGTTTCAATAGGTACAATTAATTTTTCCAACATTTTTTGGTGACTGTCACTAATTAAAGACTCAAAAAATAGACTAAACATTTTTCAAAAACTACTTCTTAACCTTACTGCAAAGTCTTAATATAATTGAAAAGGTATTCCTGACAGGATAAAACATCAGTATTCTAAGTAAACTCACTACAAATACATTTTAATCTGTATTTCATTTAAAAAAAATCATATTCTTGGCCATTCTGAAAAGTTAGCCATAGATATTTTCTTCAAACCTCCCTTTCCTCCACCTTTCAGTCTTTCTCCTTCTGCGTCTCAAACCTCCTGTAATATCATTATCCACAACTCATGAATAGGGTGGCTCCTTTTCCCCAATTAATGATTGCTAAGATACAATTACAATGAGTGAAGCTCCTAATAACCAAATCAACAAGGTGAATAAGCCAAATATGTCTGCTAACTGCACCAGTACTTGCTCAATAGGCTAAGGATGAAAATAGCCCTATTGTCAAGAAAGGCATGTGTATTAACCTAAAATAGAGAATTTCCCTTACTAAGGATGACCTGGCTATAACCACTGCAGAGCACCAAATAGTTTAGCATTAGCAATCAACCTCAACATTCTAATTCAGTGCCAAATGTTAGAGATGGGTAATCAGAGAGAGTTGATTGGACAGGGTGGCATAATGAACATCTTCCCTCTATGAGCAAGAATGAATTCAACTCCCTGAAACACATAATGTTTTGAAAAGTCATGGAAAAAGAGAATTTTTATAGGAGTTCAAGGGTGTTTCATTGTTTATGGATCTATTAATATAATAGCCAAAACATGTAGATCAAGGACAAATTCTTATTTTTGAATGCATGCCCCAAATTTATCCAATAAATTTGTCAGACTTTCTTATTAAATGTAATAGGTGAAAATGCAATAAGAGAAAACCATCTAATGTAAAATATTATTTCTCCCGAATTTCTCTTGTGAGTTTTAAAATGAGACAAGAGTCCACAATATCTCAACCCTTACTTAACATAATTCTGTTAGCCCATGTCATTTAAAACAATAAAATAAAACGGAATGTATAATTATGTGGATTATTTATAGATAAGAAAGATATACATGGAAAAAAGCAGAAAATTTACTTAGAAGGAGTAGAGAGATCAACTTGGAAATATATGAAAAATTTAACACAGAAAAATGTCCTAGCTACTCAGTTATTTCCAGTTCGAAAATGTCATAAATAAATATATTACATTTAAAACAATAAAAAAAATTCAAGTTATAATAATAAATATGTCTAAAGCTATATTAATCTGTTTGAAAATATACAAAGATATAAAAATGAAATTCTTCATAAATATATAGATATGATATTGCTGGATGAGAATAAAAAGAAAAACATCAGTATAAGATCTGGGGACTAAAACAAAAAGACAAATGAGGATGACAGAATAATGCACACAATGTGTATGCTCCAAAAAATTATAAAAATAACATTCCTAACAAGAAACTGGATGAAAAAAAGGAGAAAACAGTGAAAACTAGACTATGCTGGCTGACTTCCTTTTAAGTATTAACTAAAAAGGAAATCCTTTTTAGTTTTGGCCAGGAGTGGTAGCTCGTGCCTATAATTCCAGCACTTTGGGAGACCAAGGCAGGTGGATCACTTGAAGTCAGGAGTTCAAGACCAGACTGGCTAACATGGTGAAACCCCATCTCCACTAAAAGTACAAAAACTAGCTGGCTGTAGTGGCACATTCCTGTAGTCCCAACTACTTGGGAGGCTGAGGCAGGAGTTCCAACTATTTGGGAGGTTGAGGCAGAAGAATCACTCGAATCAGGGAGGGTGAGGTTTCAGTGAGCCAATATAGTGCTACTACACTCCAGCCTTGGCAACATAGCAAGATGTTTCAAGAAAAAAAAAAAAAAAAAAAAGGGAAATCCTTTGAAGTTGATACGTCATCTACCGGATACTTAAGTGGAACCACTTTGTAGCAAACCAATTTCTTGATTCAGTGCAAATTGCACTTCCATTATCCATAAATGAGTTTTGTAAACAGAGTGTTCCATTTTTGATAGTGACCATTCTGGAAACTGCAGTTGTGAACGTGACCCATGGAGTCTGATAGCTATCAATAGCAATATCTAAAGAAAATTTATCTACAAACTTTATGGCAACACTTGAACCCTCATTACGGACACAGTTTTCAAAATCATGATTACAACCAAACTCTTAGTCATAAAGTGTTATCATTATCATTACTGATTTCTAATTCTTCCTGACTGGGAATTATTGAAAACCCTCTAGAACATTAACTGAGCTCCCACGTGTGATCCAGCCTGACTTCCTCTTCTTAGAGATCTTCTCTTCTGCTGTATTTCTTGTAAAGTATTCCATGCTATTCTTTCTGGAATGGTTTCAAGCTTATATCAAAACTTTCACTACCAATCACAGAAAGCTGTAAGTTGCTGTTTAGATCCTTGCTCTTGTCAGTGTTACAACATTTGCTGTGCTTGAAGGCTCTCTGATGAAATGACTGCCATGTGTTACATATAACCTTGGGAATGGTCTCCCACAGAATGGAGCCTGTGTTATCTTTGCGATGATCTGTGTGCTGTTCTCTCACCACTGTGTCTATGTTCTCTACCAGGCTTCAGCAATGAGGGGGATGTCTAAATTCATCACCTTTTGTTAGGAAGAATAACAAGTATGTTCTGGGGAGGAAAATGAGCGCCATGATTTACTGTGATCAACACTTAGCCCTCCCCATTTTTAATGTCTCCTGAAGTACAAGAGGCTAAAGATTTTATTTTTAAGCATTCTCATGTCTAGTTTTATGTGAGCTTGAGGATAATCGGTGACTTTCACTCAATGTTATATATTTTAATGTAAATAAGTAACTTAAATTCCTTGTAAGTAAAGGTGTTTTCTCTTCATTTCTTCCTATTTTAGGATCACGAATCATATGCTGATTTTAATAGAAAAAAGAAACTTTCAAAAATTGCATAAAAGGAAAATAATTTATACTCACAGACACATTATTAAATTAGTGTTTTTCAAACTTTAAAGTGCTTAAGAAGCACTTAGGAATCTTGTTAAAATTCAGATTTTGATTCAGTAGGTCTGAGAAGGTGTTGAATATTCTGCATTTCTAACAATTTTCTTTCTGATGCCAATGCTACCTAATTAACAGCCATAATTTTATTTGCAAGCATTTAAGTTCTGAGGAATTATGCAAGCTTAAACAAACACATGCAGACACCCACACAAACACATACACATAGTCATCCACCACCTAAAGACATTGCAGTCAATGATTACCGCATGGATGATAATGGTCCCATAAGATTATAAAAACATTGCAAAATTCCTGTTGCATAGAGACACTGCAGTCATCATAATGCTGTAGCACAACACATTACTCAGGTATTCATGATGATGCCAGTATAAAGAAACCTCCTGTGCTGTCAGTTGCATAAAAGAATAATACATACAATTATTTATAGTATCTAATACTTGATAATGAAAATAAATGAGTACATTACTGGTTTATGTATTCACTATACGATACAGTTTATCATTATTTTGTAGTATACTCCTAATTATTATTTAAAAAAATCACAAAACAGCCTCAGGCAAGTTCTTCAGGAGGTATTTTAAAAGTCATTGTCATAGGAGATGATAACTCCATGTGCGTTAGTTCTCTTGAAAACTTTTGTGGGACAGGATGTGGAGGTGGAAGACAATGACACTGATTATCTTGACCCTGAGTAGACCTAGGCTAATGTGTGCATTCGTGTCTTAGTTTTTAGAGCAGAAAGGTTTAAAAAGTTAAATCAAATATTTTAAATAATTTAAAAACATAAAATAGCTTATAGAATAAGAATAAAAGAAATGTTTTTGTAGAGCTATACAAGGTTTATGTGTCTTAAGCTTTAAGTATTATTTTTAAAAGTCAAAAAGTTAAAATATTAGTTTATAAAGTAGAAAAGTTATAGTAAGCTATTGCTAATATATTATGAAAGAAAAATATTTTTATACATTTAGTGTAGTCTTAAATGTACAATGTTTATAGAGTCCACCGTATTGTATAACATCTTAGGTCTTCACATGCACTCATCAGTCACTCTCTGACTCACCCAGTTCTGCAAGTTCTATTCATGGTAAATGTCCTATAAAGGTGTTTCATTTTTCATGTTTTACACTATACTTTTGCTGTACTCCTTGTATGTTTACATATACAAATATTTATTGTGTTATAATTCCCTAAAGTATTCAGTTAAGTAACATCATATACACGTTTTTAGCCTAGGAGTGATAGGCCGTATCATATTTGTAGCCTATAGGATACGGGTTACTACACTATAGGATATACCATATAGTGCAGTAGCTGTACCATCTAGGTTTGGGTAAGTAGACTCCATGATGTTCTCATAATGACAAAAATCGCTGAACAAGACATTTCTCAGAACATAACCTCATCGTTATTTGATTCATGACTGTATGTGCAAACACTCAAAAAAAATTTTTAAATAAGCTTCTGTATAACAAAGAGTATGGTACTTCTTATGAATTACTTTCTGATACTTAAAAGAAGTTTTTTTTTGCTTTCAGTAGAGAAAAAAAATCTTTATAAAACACCATCACACCAGGAGCTGAAGATACTCTCTTGTAACTCCTAATGGACATTCTCAGACTTCATAGCAATTCTTGGAAAATCAAAGCCATTTGACACCATAGGTATAATGAGGTAATGTTCAATTTTAACTGAAAACAACTACTACAACAATAGGAGTATGCACAGGACACCATTCGCAGGAATTTAAGCCAGCCTCCCTAACAAGGAAGGTTTGGTATACATGCATGAGACAGTTTAATTCAGCCAGGGAGAATTTGTTCAAGTAAGTAATATGCTTCCAGAGATCATGTGCTGATTAACTGAAAATATTTTCAACCAGTTCTATAATATTTATGAGAGATTTGTATCTTTTAATATAATAGGTGTACTTGTAAGATAACCATTCTAACCACAAAGGACATTTGTTTGGATTTTGACAAAAATTTACTGTAGAAACAACAATTCAAACATCAATGAATACATACAATTTTTATAAGGCACAATAGTGCTGAAAGCTCATTAACAGAAACTTAATGTTGAAGTTTGTAAGTTCTCATTTCCTTGACAGTGTTTATTACTCAGAATTGCATTAGGACATTAGGCTTTGCTTTACCTGTTCTCATGTCAAAACTGATCTTTCAGAATTCTTCCTCTGATATTCATTTGCCTCATTTCCTCATGATAGTCCATCTTTGACAAAGATGTTCATGTAAATTTGCAGAATAAAACATAAATTATCCTATAGATTCTTAAGAAAGTGCCCTTAATCTATAGTATTACATAAATATATTAATGTATAAGCTCAAAATTCTTCTGGTGATTTTCTTTTGTAAAGCCCAAGAAAGTAAGAGGTGTATAATCACACACCATATGCAGAAAGCATTCAATATATATTGTTACCTAATGCATTAGCATGACAGTAATTTAAAACAAAAATCAAGGTAAGATTGTTGCCTAGGGACCACAGGAATGATATTCAATACATTAAATGCTAAGAATGCGTTTCAATCATTATGCTATGTAACAAAGCACCAATTAAATGGTTTAGAACAACAGTTATTTCATTTCATTACAATTCTGCAATTTGGGTTAGGTGTACATCTAGGCAATTCTTCTGCTGGTCTTTTCTAGAAGCACTCAAGTGGGTGAAGTCATATGGTAGCTCAAATGAGGCTAAAAATTATTAGATGGTCCCAAACGCATTTCTGATAGTTGCTGTTCACTGGTGGATCTTGTACACCTCAGCTACCATACCTCTTCTCTGCCTCACATTGCCTTTAATTCTTCACTGGCTACACAGAGTTTCATCACATGATGGTAGAAGTGTTCCAAGACAGCAAGGACAGAAACTGCCAAGCCTATTGAGGCCAAGTCTCTTTTGCAATACTCATGTCACTGTTGCCATACTCATCGGGTGAAAGGAAGTTACAAATGAGCCCAAATTCCAGAGCTGGAGAAATAGACTTTATCTTTTGATTGGAAAGGTAGTGAAAACATTTTGCAAAAGGGCATGAACACAGGGATAAGGAGAATTATTGAAGTCATCATTATAAGTAATATAACACAATATTGAGTCAAAGTTTGTCCTAAGATTTATAAGTAAAGTATGCTTAAAAATCATACTGCCCCAGAATTTCTGCCTTCACTTTTGAAGTTGGATTATTCAAGAGAGTACTTAGATTATAAAGCATACTTGCAAATGTTTGTATAATAAAGTCTTGACCAGTTTTCTAACTTACATCTACCACTCAGAGGAACTTTTCACTATTTGCCTTGCCAACTGTCAATAAGTGAAGCCTTCAGTCAAAACCGATCCATTGTTTTTAGTGAATTTACAACACAGACTTCTCTCTAAAAAGAGAAACTCTAAAACTCAATTTGGAAAGCATCCTTCTTTCTATGTTACGTGTTCTTAGAATTTTTTAACTTTCATAGCCCCTTAAAAGTCTAAAGTTAAAACTTATCCCCTTAAGAATGTTCACTCTGGAGAGCCCTTGACATACCAAGAGTATTTAAAATATTTTACTATAATAAGTCTTCTTTTATTTGTCTTCTTTTTTATTTTTACTTTTCTTAGACAGGATCTTCCTCTGTCTCAAACTTCTGGGCTCAAGTGATCCTCCCAGCTCAGCCCCTTGAGTATCTAGGTTTATAAGCATGAGCCACTGAGCCCAGCTAGGTCTTCCTTTATTTCTATCTATTGTAGCAGTTTGGGTTTGAACATTGCTTTTCACCCTCATCATCTGGCATCTCTCTTTTTCTAAATCCAGAAATAATCATCAGTTTTTATGAAATGTAGCCTACTGAAATGGAAAAAGTCTAAATTGCAAATTTTGTATTAATTTCCTAAAAATCCTTTTTTCTAGAGAGGAAATATGGAACATAGACCTCACCTAGTCCTAAACATTAGAGTAGAAAAGTGAAATTTTCAGCAATGACCTTAAAAGGAGGGGAAATTAAAGGCAAATAAGTCTTGATATCTCTAGCCACACATAATGACTCCAGTCCAGTAATATCATCTGTTAAATACTAGCATGTTCTTTGATGCAATTTAGGACATGAGAGAAGTCAGTCCTTGACCCAGCGCGTATGTTTGAAAAATTACACAAATGAATGCAGCACAGGGCATGAAAATTTGAATGCAAGCTACTCTGTTAGATTATATATTTTATTTTGCTAATATCTTTGATAAAATAAAATAGGTTTTGAATCTGCAAGTCAAAAATTAAGAAAAGAAACAGGTGTATTTTAGTTCAAAAATTTATAGGGTTTCTTCATGACTAAAAATAATGACTTGAAAAAAATAAAGCTTGAAGGCTGGGCTCGGTGGCTCATGCTTGTAATCCCAGCATTTTGGGAGGCCAAGGAGGGTAGATCATGAAGTCAAGAGACTGAGACCATCCTGGCCAACACAGTGAAACCCCCTTTCTACTAAAAATACAAAAGTTAGCTGGGTGTGGTGGTGTGTGCCTGTAGTCCCAGCTACTTGGGAGCCTGAGGCAGGAGAATTGCCTAATCCCAAAGGATGAGGTTGCAGTGAGCTGAGATAGTGCCACTGCACTACAGCCTGGCCACAGAGTGAGACTCTGTCTCAAAACAAAAAAAAAAAAAAAAAAAAAAAACAAAAGAAGTAATAAAGCTTGAAATTTTACATTCACTAATAAAATATAAGACCCCAAGAAAGTGGGGAAAAATCCAAAAGCTTTAATGAAAGTTCTAAGGTCATCATAAAAAGAATTTTTAAAGAGTTGTGAAATTATCATAAATTCTATCTGGAAGATTTCCCTTTGTTCTGTGGACTTTTCTTACTTCCTCTTTTCATCAAGACTTCAATCATGCTTCCTTTTAGAACAGGAACCAGAGCAGGTCTCTACATTATGTTCTGCAGGTGAAGCTCTAACATGTTCAAGACATCCTTGCTGCACAGCTCAAGAAGGAGATAAGAGTCAGAAGGAAACTTAGAGAACGTGAACTTTCTTTTGTTTTTTTTTTTTAAATAATTTCAACTTTTATTTTAGATTCAGGGGTCCATGTGCAGGTTTGTTACATGGGTATACTGCATGATGCTGAGGTTTGAGATATGAATGATTGTGTCACCCAGATAGTGAGAATTCAACAGTTTTTCAACACTTGCCTCCCTACCTTTCTCTCCCTTCTATTAGTCCTCATTGTCTACTGTTGCCATCTTTATGTCTATGAGTACCCAATATTTAGCTCTGACTTATTAGTGAAAACATGCAGTATTTTATGTTCCTGTTTAAATTTACTTAGGATTATGGCCTCCAGCTCCATCCATGTCATTGCAAAGGTCATAATTTCTTTCTTTTCTTTCTTTTTAATGGCTGTGTAGTATTTCATGCTGTATATGTACCACATTTTTTATCCAATCCACTGTTGATGAGCATCTAGGTTGATTCTATGCCTTTGCTATTGTGAATAGTGCAGCAATGAACATAAAATTGCATGTGTTTTTGGTAGAATGATTTATTTTCTTTTGAATATATACCCAGTAATGACATTGCTGGGTTAAATGGTAGTTCTCTTTCAAGTGTGCTTTGAGAAATCTCCAAATTGCTTTCCACAGTGGCTGAGCTAATTTACACTTCCACCAACAATATATGTGTTTTGTTTTCTCTGAAGCCTGGTAAGCATTTTTTTTTTTTTTGACAGAAAAGCCATTCTGAGTCATGTGAGTTAGTATCTCATTATGGTTTTGATTTGCATTTCTCCGATGATTAGTGATAATGAGCATTTTTTCATATTTGTTGGCTGCTGGTATGTCTTCTTTTGAGAAATGTATATTCATGTTGTTTGTTCACTTTTTAATGAGGTTATTTGTTTCTTTGTGTACTAAATTGTTTAAGTTCCTTACAGATTCTAGATACTGGACCTTTGTTGCATGCCTAGATTGCAAATATTTTCTCTCAATCTCTAGTTTGTCTATTTACTCTGTTCATAGTTTATTTTGCAGTGCAGAAACTCTTCAGTCCAATTAGGTCCCATTTGGCAATACTTTTTTTGTTTGCTATTGCTTTTGAGGACTTAGTCATAAATTATTTTCCAGGGCCGGTGTCCAGAATGGTATTTTCTAGGTTTCCTCTAGGATTCGTATAGTTTGAGGTTTTACATTTAACTCTTAATCCATCTTGAGCTAATTTTTGTTTATGATGAATGGTGGGGATCAGGTTTCATTATTCCTCATGTAGCTAGCCCACTATCCCAATTCCGTTTAGTGAATAGGGAGTTCTTTACCCAGTGATGAATTTTGTCAACTTTCTCAAAGAACAGATGGGTGTAGGTGAGTGACTATTTCTGGGTTCTGTATTCTATTCCATTGGTTTATGTTTCTGTTTTTGTACCAGTACAGTGGTGTTTTTGTTAATGTAGCCTTATAGAATAATTTGATGTTAGGTAATATGATGCCACCAGCTTTGTTCTTTTTTGCTTAGGGATATTCGGGCTCTTATTTGGTTCCATATAAATTTTGGAATAACTTTTTTTTCCTAATTCTGTGAAAAATGACATAGTTTGATAGGAATAATGCTGAATATGTAGATTTATTTGAGCAAAATGGCCATTTTAAAAAATGATACTGATTCTTCCAATCTATGAGCATGGAATGATTTTCCATTTGTTTGTGCCATCTATGATTTCTTTCATCAATGTTTTGTAGTTCTCCTCGTAGATATATTTTACCTCCTTAGTTAGATGTATTCCTAGGTATTTTGGGTTTTTTTGTGGCAATTATAAATGAGATTTCCTTCTTTATTTGACTTTCAGCTTGAAAATTATTGGTGAATAGAATTACTAATGATTTTTTTTACAGTCCCTCAAATTAAGAAGCTACTGATTTTTGTACACTGATTTTGTATCCTGAAATTTTACTGAGGTTGTTTATCAGTCCCAGTAACCTTTTGGCAGAGTCCTGGATTTTCTAGGTATAAAATTATATTGTCAGTGAAGAAAGATAGTTTGACTTCTTCTTTTTCTACTTGGATGCCTTTTATTTCTTCCTCTTGCCTAATGGCTCTGGCAAGGACTTCTAGTACTATGTTAAATAAGAGTGGTGAGAGTGAGCATCCTTGTCTTGTTCCTGTTCTCAAGAAGAATACTTTCAGCTTTTGTCTGTTCAATGTGATGTTGGCCGTGGGTTTGTCATAGAAAACTCTTATTATTTTGAGGTATGTTTTTGTGATGCCTAGTTTGTTAAGGGTTTTTATCATGAAGGGATGCTTGATTTTATCAAAGGCTATATCTTTTGAGATGATCATGTGGTTTTTGTTTTTTATTTTGTTCATATTGTAAATCACATTTACAGATTTGAATGTTAAACCAACTTTGTATCCCAGGAATAAAGCCTACTTGATCATGGTGAATTAACTTTTTCATGTGCTACTGGATTCTGTTTGCTAATATTTTGTTGAGGATTTTTGCATTTATATTCATTAGGGATATTGACCTGTAATTTTACTTTTTTAATGTGTCTTTGCCAGGTTTTGGCATCAGGGTAATGCTGGCTTCATAAAATTAGTTGGGGAGGAGCCCCCCCTCAATTTTTTGTAACAGCTTCAGTAGAATTGGTACCAGCTCTTCTTTGTACAACTGGTAGAATTCAACTGCAAACCTATCCAGTACTGGGCTTTTTTCTCATTAGTATGCTTTGTTCTTTACTTATTCAGTTTTGGAACTCAATGTTGGCCTGTTAAAGGTTTCAATTTCTTCTTGATGTAATCTTGGGAGATTGTGTGTTTCTAGGAATTTATTCATTTCCTGCATATTTTCTAATTTATGTCCTTATAGGTGTTAATAATAGTCTGATGATCTTTTGTGTTTCTGTGGGGTCTGTGGTAATATCACATTTGTAGTTTCTTATTGTGCTTATTTGTATCTTCTGTCTTGTTTTTTTGTTAATCTAGCTAGTAGTTTATTGATCATATTTATTCTTTCAAGAACTGGCTTTTGGTGTTCATTGATGTTTTGTATAGATTTTTGGGTCTTAATTTTGTTCAGTTCCAATCTGATTTTAGTTACCTCTTCTGCTAGCTTTGGAGTTAGCTTGTCCATATTTTTTTAGTTCCTTTAGGTGTAATGTTAGATCATTAATTTGAGATCTTTCTAAATTTTTTAGGTGGGTGTTTGCACTATAAACTTTACTCTTAACTCTGCTTTTGCTGCATCCCAGATATTTTGCTATGTTGTATCTCTGTTTTCAGTTATTTAAAATAATTTTTGTTTTTTGCTTTAATTTTGTTTTTATCTGCAAGTCATTCGGTAACAAGTTGTTTAATTTTCATGTAATTGTATATGGTCTTAGTATAAATTTCTTTTCCTATTTTTTTTTTTGAGATGGAGTCTCACTATGTTGCCCAGTCTAGATTGCTGTGGCACTATCTCAGCTTACTGCAACCTCTGCCTCCTGGGTTCAAGCGATTCCCCTGCCTCAGCTTCCTGAGTAGCTGGTACTACAGGTGCACACACCACGCCTAGCTAATTTTTGTCTTTTTGGTAGAGATGAGGTTTCACCATGTTGGACAGGATGGGCTCAATCTCTTGACCTTGCGATCTGCCTGCCTTGGCCTCCCAAAGTGCTGGGATTACAGGTGTGAGCCACTGTTCCTGGCCTTTGGTATTAATTTCTATTTTTATTCCACTGTGGTCTAAAAGTATGGTTGGTATGATTTCAATATTTTTTGAATTTATTAAGATTTTCCTTATGGCTGAGTCTGTGGTCAATCTTGGAGTATCTTTTATGTTCAAATGAGAAGAATTATATGCTGTGGTTAATGAGTGGTGTGCTCTGTACATGTCAATTAGGTTCAACTGGTAAGTGTTAAATTCAAGTCCAGAATTTCTTTGTTAGTTTTCTGCCTCAGTGATCTATCTAACACTGTCAGTGGGGTGTTGAAGTCCTCCACCACTATTGTGTGACTGTCTAAGTCTTTTTTAGGTCTATAAGTAGTTGTTTTATGAATCTGAGTGCTTCAGTGTTGGATGAGTATATACTTATGATAGTTAAGTCTTCTTGTTGAACTGAACCCTTTATCATTATGTAATACCTTCTTTTTTTTTTTTTAACCATTGTTGGTTTAAAATGTTTTCTGATATAAGAATAATGACCCCTGCTCTTTATGTTTTCCATTTGTGTCCTAGCTTTTTCTCCAACCCTTTCCTTTGAGTACGAGCATCATTACTTACGAGATGAGTCTCTTAAAGATAGCAGATAGATGGGTCTTTTTTAACAATTTGATTTGCAACTGTGGACCTTTTACATGAGGCATTTAAACTATTTACATTCAAACTTAATATTGACATATGAGGTTTTCATCCCACTGTGAAGTCATTAGCTAATTACTTTGTTGTCTTTATTATGTGTTTGCTTTACAGGGTCTGTGGAATATGTACTTCAGTGTTTCTTCATGGTAGCAAGTATCATTTTTTCATTTCCATGTTTACAAATCCCCTAAAGACCTCTTACAATTCTGGTCTAGTAGTAACAAATTCCCTTAGTGCTTGCTTGTCTGGAAAATATTTCATTTCTTCTTTACTTATGAAACTTATTTTGGCAAGATTTGAAATTCTTGATTAGAATTTCTTTAAGAATGCTGAAAATAGTCCCAGTCTCTTCTGGTTTGTAGAGTTTCTGCTGAGAAGTCTGCTTTAGCATGATGGCATTCCCTTTGTAGAATTATTTGTAATAAGCGTTCTGATGATGGAAGAAAAGATGTCATGTGGTAGCAAGTATGAAGACTATAAACTGAGACACTTCTACCTTTTCATGACCTCAAGATAATTCACTAAAAAAGCCTTACAAATTTTCTAAACAAAGTAAGAAATATTCAAAAGAATTGGAGGTTGGGATGACAGTTATTTGAAATAGCATGTGCTATTCTAATATTTCTATATAGAAAATCGTCTCCCATGTTTTCCACATCACTTGATTTAAAACTACAGTAATACAAATGTTACATATTTTTATAATACAAACATTTTTAATCCAATTTCTAATGATTTTTCCCATCGATAACTGTAAAGAGTAATCAATAGGCTGATAGTAATGCTGTGTATTGAGTCTGTATTATTTGGCAATGTAATCAAGGATAAGATTCTTTCAGGCAATAAATTATAAAAAATGCTGGACTGCACAAGGGTGATGAGAAATGTCTGGAGAATCCATTAGATTTAATATCTCTTGCTAGTAATAAGAAGCTCTTTTTTTTCTTTGTAACACATAAATATACGAACATAATTTTTTATCATTGGCACAATCTACATGCAATTCATCAATCAACAATTATATCATTAGATGCATTGAAACTATATACTATTTTTGAGGTCTTTTTCTTTTAATCATCAAATGCCTACTACACTTTACTAAGTAATTTACACACTTTATCTCATAAAACCCTCACAACACTGTGTTAAAAACTATCATTGGCTGGGCAAGGTGGCTCAGGCTTGTAATCCCATCACTTTGGGAGCTGAGGCGGAGGGATCACAAGGCCAAGAGATTGAAACCATCCTGGCCAACATAATGAAACCCCCTCGCTACTAAAATACAAAAATTATCTGGGTGTGGTGGTGTGCACCTGTAGTCCCAGCTACTTGGGAGGCTGAGGCAGGAGAATTGTTTCAACCCAGGAGGCAGAGGTTGCAGTGAGCCGAGATCATGCCACTGCACTCCAGCCTGGCACCTGGCAACAGAGTGAGACTCTGTCTCAATAAAAAAAACAGGATCATTAATCCCATATCAAAAATAAGGGATCCAAAGCTTATGATGATTAATTTTCTTGACCAAGATATCCCAGGCCATACCTGATGGAACAATTTATTATCAAACTTATGAACATCTAATACCAAAACCTATCACATCAGGCCCTTCCATGCATCCTCACTTTCTCTTCCACTATTCTATCCTATATTATCTTCTGATTTCTTTCTTAAAGTAGTACCTGACTAAAGCTTTGGAACCAGAGAACCTTAAAGTAATATAGAGCTATATACAGCTTTAGAAATTCAGAACTCATTGAAGTTCTAAAGCTCAATTTTATAACAATTTATACTCAGTTTTCTTATATACAAAATGAGAAAAAAATATTATCATGGAGAGTCATTATAAAGATTAGAGGGAGATATATAGATACAGAGATATAGATAACAATATATCCATTGAATGAGCTTATATATCTACCTATTTACCTGTATCAATCATTATATCTATATGTGTGTGTATAAAATGCTTAGTATATACTTGTTAGCCAGTATATGTTAAGCACCACCTGTCTACCTCTAATCTATATTCTTTCAAATCAACAGGCACCTCTGTTCGTCATGCTCTTCACAAATGCAAAGTGGGTCTGCTATTTCCTATCAAAAGCCCATATCTTACTAAATTCCATGGTTTTAAGTGAAAAAATAAATGTATATTTTAGACTGAGTGCTGACTGGAAGACCATTCATTTGTTTAACAAAAATGTGGTTAATGACTGTCTCTAAAAATTAAAGATTACTGCCCAACCCATAGCTGCAGAATATCATATTATTATTACTATTAATATATTTAGGTAATTGCTGCCATTTATAAAGCATCTAATACTGACAAACAGAATGTGCTGCACTGAACAAATATTATCTTGCTTAATTTTTTTTTCTTTTTTGGAGACGGAGTCTCACTGTGTCACCCAGGCTGGAGTTCAGTGGCGCGATGTTGGCTCACTGCAACCTCCACTGCCTGGGTTCAAGCAATCCTCCTGCCTCCACCTCCCGAGTAGCTGGGATTACACATGCATGCCAACAAAACCAGCTAATTTTTTGTTATTTTTAGTAGTGATGGGGTTTCACGGTGTTGCCCAGGCTGGTCTCAAACTCCTGAGCTCAGGCAATCCACCCACTTCAGCCTCCCAAAGTGCTAGGATTACAGGCGTGAGCCACCATGCCCAGCCTATCTTGCTTAATTTATCTAGGCAACTTATTGACTCATGAAGATTTTGCTTCACAATCACTTAATGCCCACTTATGCTTGAGTTATAGTAGGAAATTGAGGAGAAGGGGCATGGAATAGTGAATGCTTTAAATCTTGTTAAAGACTAATGAATGGCTTTAAGGAAAGAACTTCTTCTGCCCTCTGGTGAACAAGACTCTCCAAAGGACTTTTCATTTTTGAAATACAAAATCTCAGCTACTGTACAATAAGCATAATGTGAGTATGATTCCTGAAAAAGTACCCACCTGTGGCTCATGAAACTATGCTCTGACAGCTGCCCTGAGAGCAGTCCACAACTGATGCTCACAATTGTATCCTGTAATTGGTACTGGTCTTATTTATTTTCTTTTTGGCCCATTAATATTCAAAAGAAGAAACTTGGATTTGATTTCCTTTACCACCTTGCCATCATGTCTTTGATCACACTACCCATCTCTGAAGTGACAGTTCTGCTAATATGTCATCATGAGGTGTTTCATTCCATTTTAGAAGCTGTCCATTTTAAAAATTGTTAGAACTTCTACTAAATGCATTTCTCAAATCATAGTATTCCTTTTCACAAGAGTCTGTGATTAACTTATTATTCTTAATAGATCTATGTTAATTCAAGCTAAACTTTTTTTCTTACTTGATTTTGAAAAAATAAAATAAACTGTAAAGCCTTAAACAGGAAGATTATTAACACCATAGTCTTCAGTGAAGAGATAGCCCCTGATTTTAAGAGAAAATCGTTTCCTAAGAGAATGACACATTAACCGGTTAGTTTTTCCTACTAGCTTGATTTGCTAGTAAGATTAAACAGGGCTTTGTTGAGGGGCAGGAGAGGAGGATAAGGAAGAGAATGCTACAGAGCATGGCACACTTTCGAGGAAAGACAGAAATGGGAGCTAAAATATCAAACCCTTGATGTAATAGATTGCCAGTGTCAAAATAAAGGAAATCACTAATACCAGTTTCACAGTAATCATTTCAAATGTTTTGTATAAGTCTAATTCTGAATATCAAGACATGTCTCAGGAAGGCTGTCAACAGTGTAAAATGTATACCTAATTTTATCTCATGAAAGTAAGTAAGAAGTTGAGTGCTGAACTGGATTTGAGGGGCATTTTATTTTTCTGGCATTATTGAAAGTATCAAATAAAGGCAAAGTATTTCTTCCCACTTCTTCCAAACATGTCTTTGCTTTTTGTTTAGGAGTCTCAGAGATTTCAAGCTTTAATTTATCACTGTGATATCCATGCAATTTAAAGCAGAAGAAACCAAAAGAGATGGGTAACGTAAAAACTGGAACAATATGCTAGTTCTGGGCAATTATCCTGCAAATTCTGTCAGGTAATGAAAGTAAGTAGGGTGCCCATAACCCAGAGTTTTCTTAGTTTGTGAAATAAAACCAAGGAACTTCATAAACCCCCAATGGGAAATTCTATATCTTGGCAAGTGAAATTTTAGGTGGAAATTATCTACTACACTGCACTTGAGGGAATTGCTATACTCATTCTACTATTTGCAATAGGGTTATACACAGTAGCATCTTCTAACTGAAATGTTGAACATAGAGTTTATGTCTTATATTAATATTTGAACCCTGTAGACTCAATACTATAAGTCAAATTGTTTCCTCTCGCCTAGAAGTAATCAAACTCCAAATGGTGCTGAAAAGTGAACCATGCATAGACACGCCATTTTTCCAAGGACTCTTAGATCAACCTTAGAAGGAGCCCTAGCTGCTGTTGTCCATTCAATGCCCCTTTTCAGCAGGAAGTGGCCAGAAAGAGTCTTCACCTAAAACCACCTAACAGCAGTTGGGGTGACACCTCCATAGTGGGGAATGTTATAGGAGTTATTAAGAAATTATTTTAGGGAGATAGAGAGGAAAAGGGGTCCTTGAGAAGTTTCTGTTTCTTTTAAAGCAGCTCTCAGCACCAGGCCAGCAAGCTTTCATATAAAATATAAGCCATTAGAAACTGGGTCCACACAAACATGGCAATTCCTGCCCTCTTCTTCCTTGCCCCCACATGTGCCTGGCAGACTCACATATCCCCATGTGTGTAGAACATTATGGCACCCTGCATTTGCATATTAAAAGGCTAGGGTGAGAGGGCCAGGTTTTTTCTAGGCTACATGAATGACATGCCTGGTCAAACCAATCCCCTAACCCCCTTATGCAAATCAATCACCACCTCCTCCAGTCTTCTCATATAAGCAAACACTTTTCTGCCACACACAGGGTTTTTTCTCTGTTCCAATTCCCCCCTCCCTCTGTCTCTGTACAGGGGAGCTGTTTTCTTCTTCCTTCCTTCTCTCTTGCCTATTAAACTCTCCACTCCTTAAAACCAAAAACAAATAAATAAATATATAATAAATAAAGCAGAGGTAAATGAGCTATGTATGAGTTGCTTAAGATAGTACCTTTATAGAACTAGAAAAAAAAGGAAAAAGAAATAATCCATCTTTAAAGGTAAAGAGGATGAAATATTTAAGTTCGACTTTTCACAAGATGATAATGTGTCTTTGGTTATGCAGGCTGTTACTGCTTTCAAGTCCAAATACGGAGAGAGTACAGGATGGTACATTTCAAGACCGGAAGAGTGTTAGGGGGTCTTTTGCCTCCTCTGGATTTGCACTAACCCCAAATTGGATATCAAAAGATTCTGTCACATTAGTTTAAATCTTTGCTTAATTTTACTTGGCTAAGGGGCTACAGGCAGCTGGTTTCCCAGGTAAATCAGTGATGAAGAAAACAAAAAAGTCAAGCTTACCGATTCCCTACTGATTTGGACACAAACTCCAAATTATAAAAATTGTTATAAGCCATGATATAAATCATATTACTTTTATATTTGGTCATATAAGAAGCTGTTTTTATTTCCTAAACCAAATGCTCTGGTGGAAACTACCTGACTCATAAATTTAAGAATTTTTTTAATTCAGCAATTAAATATTGAGTTATTGCCATGTACTTGGTACTCTTCTAAGTTCTGGTGATACAGAAATGAACAAGAAAGTGGTTAGGGCTGTGTTTCCATGTGTATAGAGGTGATAGAATACGGACTGTAAATAAATAGAAAAGCAGACAGGAAAAGGTACTAAATTGAGAAAAGTACGGAGGAAAGAATGAATCACTGCTTAAGATGTGATTGACACAGAAATTTTAGCTGATATTTAAGTTGAGACCAAGTGGCAAAATAAATCAATGATAAAAAGATTAAAGGGAGCAGTTGGCACATGGTCTTCTGTTTGCTAATGAGGGAGGGATGACCAGTGTGCCTTTATGGAGGCAGGTGAAAGAAAGATTACTACAAGAAATGCCATGGGTTAGTCAGGGAGTAAATCATGTAAGACTTTACAGGCAAAGTAAGGAATCTGGATTCATTCTAAGTGTGATGGGAAGTTGTGCAGGTTTTTAAGTAAGGGCTTAACATGGACTGATTTATAATTTTAAAACACTATCTTGGCTTCTGTACTAATTGTTAGCTAAAGCACAACAAAAAACATAAGATAAGAAAAAATGAGTAGTTATTTCTCTAAAGTGTTGATTCTTTTTGTTTAGTCTGAAATATATGAGTGCCAATTCTGAGGCAAGCACTACCAGTTACAGTGTGAGCTAACGCAAACAGGGGTCTTTACTCGCATAGAGGGTACTGTCTGGGAAGGGACACAAACGTTAATTAAATGATCATGCTAATGATACATAATGACCTTTTCTGAAACAGTGCTCAAAGGAAGAAAGAAAGGTTATATCTGAGCATGTGATAATGAATCCAAATCTGACTGGGAAGTCACTGAAGGCTTTACATGGGCTGCAGTAGAAGAGTGAGTACCAGTGGACTGATGATATTACCTTAAGTGCAATGTAGGTTTTAAACAGGGATGGAGGAGTGAGGGAGTGACATGATTCAATGTGAGTTTTTAAATCTATTTTTTAATTGGCAAATAAAAATTGTATATATTTATGGTGTACACCATGACTTTTGAAATATATATACATTGCAGAATGACTAAATCAAGGAATTAACATATGCAATACCTCACATATTTATCATTTTTTTGTGGTGAGAACACTTAAAATCTACTCTCAGCAATTTTCAAATATACAATACATTGTTATTAATTCTAGTTGCCGTATTGTCCAGTGGATCTCTTGAACTTATTCCTCCTAAATGAACAACATGAGTTTTAAAGTGATCATTCATTCTGGCTTCAGTTAAAGAATGGATAGAAGCAAGAGCAGAATGAAAGTAGAGGAACTTGTTAGGAGGTCCACTAGAGAGATAATAGTAGCTAAGAACAGAGTGAAGGTAACAATAAAAATAAAAACTGATTCCATGGATATTGAGATGATAAAGGTAACAACCGGCCTTGGCGATGGATTAGATAGAAAGAGTTAGGAATAGAGTAGGAGAGTACCTGAGCAAATGAATAAATGATGATTCTGTTTATTATGAGAAGGAATAGTAAGCACATGAATAGAAGAGGAAGACCACAAATGTGGTCACATATGTCACAAATTAATGATATCTTGAAAATATCCAAGTAATAGGTCAAGTCAGTAGTTGAATCAACTTATATACTAGAGAAGAGCTCTAGGCTAGAGAAATAAATCTGACCACCATCACGGTAACTAAAACTGTGGATGTATTTAAATCTCTTAGTGAGAGACTATAATAGAAAAACTTGTTTTAAAGCTTCAAACATCTACAGGATTTGGTGACCCAGTAGAAAAAGAACTGCTTGCAAAAGAAACCAAAAAGGCATGGTCAGAGAGGTGACACTTCAAAAATGTCAAATAATATCAAATAATTATCAGGAGCTACAAAGGTTCTGTGAGTTTTCACCATCTGGAAGCTAATAAGTTAGTCTGCTACTATTTTAGCAAAGCTGACAGAAAACACATGGCTCTTGGTTCAGAGACAAAAGACTGTATTATTCATAGCACAAACAGTAGTTCAGAGGGCAACATGATGCTTATGTGGGTTCCCCATGTCCTCCAGGTTCCATGGAATAACACGGAGTGCCCATGATGAATGACTGTGCGTGCAGTGGACTGCATTACAGAAGAGAAACTCTACATTTGGAAGATTCACCACTTACATGGTAAAGAGGAAGCAAGTATGCGGTTCATCTATTGGAAAATGTTACCTCATTTCTCAGTGTTGCTTTCTGGAAATACAACCCTGAGAAATGGCCCAAGTAAAGAATAGTAAGGGCTTTGCCATCACAGCATGCCCAGGAAGAACATTCAGGGATGTGTAAGGCCCCTAGAAGATTGCCTCTTTGAACAAGGATCCTGAGGAAATAAGAAAATTGAGGACAGGGAAAATTTTGAACTTAGCAAAATGAAGATCATTGTTAACCTTATTAAGAGCTGTTTTATCAGAGTGATGCAATGTACAAACATATTCTAGTGGGTTGAAAAGTGAAGGTGGGGCTGGGTGCAGTGGTTCATGTGTGTAATCCCAGCACTTTGGGAAGCTGAAGTAGGCAGATCACGAGGTCAGGAGATCGAGATTATTCTGGTCAACATGGTGAAACCCCTGTCTCTACTAAAAATATAAAAATTAGCTGGGCATGGTGGCATGTGCCTGTAGTCCCAGCTACTCAGGAGGCTGAGGCAGGAGAATCCTCTGAACTTGGGAGGCAGAGGTTGAGTGAACCGAGATTGCACCACTGCACTTTAGCCTGGCAACAGAATGAGACTCCCTCTCAAAAAAAGAAAAAAAAAAAAAAGAAAAGAAAAGAAAAGAAAAGAAAAGAAAAGAAAAGAAAAGAAAAGTAAATGTGGAATATGAGAAGAGAGATCACAAATACAGATCGTTTTTTTTTTCAAGAAGTGCAAGCATAAGGTGCTAAAAATAGAAATGGTATCTTAAGGTGGGATATTGAAACGAGAAAAGACATTTTTGTTAGTCATTGGATATGTTTAAATACTAATGGTAATAATCAAACGAAATGCTCTACAAATATCAGAATATAAATTGCTGTTATATGTTCATTAATCCTGGATAGGACATTGTTATGGATTGATGTGTGTTCTCTAAAAAAACAAAACAAACAAACAAACAAACAAAAAACACAAAAAGTTAAGTCCTAACCCCCAAAGTCCTATGAATGTGACCTTATTTGGAAGTAGGGTCTTTGCAGATGATCAAGTTAAAATAAAGTCATTAGAGTTGGCCCTCATCTAATGTGACAATATCCTGATAAAAGGGGAAACTTTGGACAACAGAAACATACAGAGAGGATGCTGTGAAGACACCAGAAGCTTAAGAACCACTGAGGCTACCAGAAGCTTGCAGAGAGTAATGAAACTGATTCTTACAGCCCTCTGAAGGAACCAATGCGGTTGACATCTTGATTTCAGACTTCTAGCTTCCAGAACTGTGTGAGGATAAACTTCTGTAGTTTAAGCCACTCAGATTGTGATACTGCATTATAGCAACCCTAAGAAACTTAAACTACAGGTATCGTTTTCAGAAAGACCAACTACTGATAACAAGAAATAAAATAGCAAGGCTTAAAATCTTTTGAGCAGGCTTTATTTCACTGCATTTCAGCAGGACAATGGTCATATTTTTTTTTTTGAGACAGTCTGGCTCTGTTACCCAAGCTGGAGTGTAGCAGCGCAATCTCGGCTCACTGCAACCTCTGCCTTCCAGGTTCAAAGGATTCTCCTGCCTTAGCCTCCTGAGTAGCTGGGATTACAGATGTGCACCACCACACCAGGCTAATTTTTTGTATTTTTAATATGGATGGGGTTTCACCATGTTGGCCAGGCTGATTTTGAACTCCTGACCTCCAGTGATCCATCTGCCTTGGCCTCCCAAAGTGCTAGGATTACCGGCGTGAGCCACCGTGCCCAGCTGGAAATGTCTTTGTTTAAGGATTGTATCATGTTGAGAGCTCTACTTAAATGTTAATTCTTAGAAAAACCTCAAAAAGGGAAGTAAAACAAGAGAGAATAAAAAACTCCTAAGAAAATATTCTCTTAGTAAAATGAGAATTCAATATGTTTGCCTAATTAATAGATATTCCATTATCAAACACTTTGCATTTGTTAATACAATACTTCAAAAGAAAATGGGAAACACAATTTATTTTAAGTATATAAGAAAATGATTAGAATGGTAGAGTGGCTTTGTGGAATGGTCTAAGCTGATATGCAGAACAGGAAGCTTAAGCAATGATTCCTCCAGACTATAAAAATGTTACCTAACCACTATGGTTTTACATCTTCTCATCTGCTCATAAAGAGTTACATTAGATTACTTCCCAGAATGATTACGGGAATTACTTTAAAAACATATGTTTCTAGTGTAAGTTGTCTGTTCTTTTGTAAATTGAATGTAACACCTAACTGAGGCATTCTTGATGCTGAAATTATTTCTGTCTACTTACTAGTAATGTTTGTTCTTATAATTATATATAATTCATATTCTTTTAACACACATTCCAAACTTTTTCATAATTTTTTAAATTCCAGTTTCCCTGAGAATGTATTTTTGGGTTTACCTTGGATGCCATCTTTAATTGTTTCAGAGGGAATGCTCATGCATACACATGGATCCCGCTTTACAGCTTTCTAAAGGAAGCACACATCTGTACCTACAGCCTAACAAAGACTCTCTAGTGGCCCAACTAGAGTCAGTCTTCCAGAAGCTTAATGTAGATCAGATTTTACAGTCTCTGGCTCCAAAACATTTTCTCTATTTTAAAATAATATTAATAAATATTATTATTAGTTTGAGGAAGTGAAATTATCTCATACTTCTGCTGGCTAAAGAGTCTGCAAAATATTTCCACTAAGCTCTCTCAGTGCCTGCAGATATTTAATGAGTTTCTACTTGTAACAAAATTGAGACATGAGTTAAAGACTGACCACATGATCAGAGAAATATTCCAGCAAAATCAAAAGTAAACAGAACACTCACAAACAAGCCAAAGGGACACACAATTATTTGAGCAAATGGAGAAGGACAATTGGTTCGAGTTGTTGAAGTCATCTCAGATTATTGCCAAGAATTCTCAGAATATCTTCAGAATGTACACTTCTGTGCTGAAAACAAAACCACATGCTCATAGGAAATTTCACAGTTAGGAATCTTGTTTACCTAGCTGTTTAAAAAATATGCCAGGGTAGGCAGAGAAGGCTACATCCTCACTGTGCAGGTCAGTGCTTATCAAATCAAAATGGTTCAGTCACCTAAAAAACAAATTCATACAAAGGATGAAATAGCAAGCATACCAGCCTAGCTTTGGACGCTGGCTATGTGCACACCGTACCTCCAAAAACAGCCCCTGGTCATAATAGTTCTGGAAATATGTTGTGGCTTTTTTGAAGACAAATAAAACATGAAAAGTCAATTTGTTTATAAAAATAAACCCATCTTAACTTTTCATTTATACAAGTATGCTCTTATATGATGGCTCGCCCTTCAAAAAATTGGAGCTTACCTTGAAGATCTCTGTAATATCAAGGTCTTAAGTTCCTAAGAGTAAGTTTTATCTTTGTTATTATTATCATTTAAAAGCTATTCAGTGTATTAGCAACTAGAGATGGAATTACATATGTACACACACTTTCAGTGTAAGTTTATAGTCTCTAGTAAATTGTTTTAATTATATGCATTTGAGTATAAATAAAAACATAGAAATTTATCTAAATATTTTTCCCCTGTAGCAGCAGCTAGGCTTTCAGGTCAGGGAGAGAAAGGAGTAATATTCTATATGAAAAATCATCAAGATATTAAAAAACATACTTTTCTCATTTCAGTACCCTAGACTTACATTTAATGTTCTTTCTTAAATTTAACTCTCTATGAAATTGAGCGATTAAAGTACTATGTCTAGTATCAGTTGTTTTCTAATAGCCCAGGACATTCTCAAGAGAAAAACATACTATTAAAATTATACAGGACTTTTATAATATTTATTAAAAAATGGTTACTTAATGCTCCTTGTAAATGCATGAATTTTAATACTTAATTGTGCTTATTTTTACTATAAATATACAGTATTAGTTTGTTCTCACACTGCTGATAGAGACATGCCTAAGACAGGATAATTTATAAAGCAAAGAGGTTTAACTGACTGACAGTTTAGCATGGCTGAGGAGGCCTCAAAAGATAAAATCATGGCAGAAGGGGAAGCAAACATGTCCTTCACATGGCAGCAGCCAGAACTGCCAAGCTAAAGGGGAAAAGCTCATCAGATGCTATTAAACATCAGATCTCACAAGAATTCACTATCATGAGAAGAGCATGAGGGTAACCACCCCTATGATTCAATTACCTCCCACTGGGTCTCTCCCATGACACATGGGGACTATGAGAACAATTCAAGGTAAGACTTAGGTGGAGACATGTATATATTGTATACTCTACTCTGTTTAAAGTATACTAAAATAATGTTTACAATGTAATTATATTATAAATATTTTGAGATATAGCTGAGGACTATATTAGAACTCCTTTGATATAATAAAGGTAATATACTGTCCTGGTTTTATTTTTTCAGGATTGTGATCTGCCTCTCACATTTCCTTTCATTGATAATTACATTAAAAGCAAGTGGAAGGAGCCAGTAAAATCCAATATATATTTTCCTAAGCTTCACATATGAAAAGGAATCAGAGATGACTCCCCTCATATGGCATCAAGAAAATTCAGCAATTATTTAAAAAGGAAAAACTCTAATTTGGGAAAATAAAACAGCTGGAATAGATTTTAATGCCATCTAAATAATAGTGAAATTGAAACTGGAAAAGAAAAATATAATGGCAGACATCAAAGTAGAGAAACATTGGGCCCATATCCAAAGCATGGGAAATGTCACCTACTAAGTCAGTTAGATTATATATCAGAAAATGTGTGAAGCTTTGGGTATTTCAGATACATGTCTAGGGATTAGGCTTCCTTGACAAGTTACAGTGCAATGAACCTGGGAGTGAGGATAAGAAAATTGTCATTTTTCCTTTTTACAAAAATACAGAATTGTCATTGATTTTAAGTTTTTACCCATAAATGCTACATTGGCATTTTTAAAGCAATGCTTTGTAACTAACTATACATGAAATAAAATTAATACGATGATATGGTTTTTTAACAAATAAGAATTGTGTGTTCCAGCTCTGCAGTGCCCCTTCCACATAATTGTACTGATAGAAGCCACACACCTTCCAGCCATTGTGCTAGGGTTCAAAGTACTCTGAAAATTTCTTCCAAGCTTGCAACCTTTTCTTTTGAATACCTTGAGTGGTGACGAACTTCCTTTTGAAGGTGTGCTTGATCTTTTAACAACTATATAAACACAGTTTATAGTTTAAAACAACTGTATACAAAATAACTTTTTAAATATTGAGTCCTCATCATTTCTTCTTCATTCCCTTTCTTATTTTTACCTTCCTCATGCAAACAGTGAACTAAACATTCTCAAACCTGGCTGCACTTAAGTGCTTTTAAATATACTTTTGCCTACCTCGGGTGTAGGGCCCACACTCTGGTATTTTTCAGAGGCTCCCCCAGATGTTTTTTTTGTGGAGTCAGTGTTTAAAAAAAAACAAAAAACTAGACAGTTTTTACTTATTGCCTCAAGAGGTTATAAGGTAGAACAGAATAAAGAAAAATCTTGAGTCTCTGCCTTTGTGCTTAGAAAATCTGTATCCTTGAGGGAAAGTTTGAAGGTTTAAAGAGGGTTTCCCTGCCTCTGCCCTGAGAAAAGACAGGAGAAAGATGAAGGGATATCAGGAAGAGAGAGCTAGGACAAAAGAACACAAGGGAGATATCTTACAGCCAAAGGAAAATGTAAGGAGTATTGATCCAGTATTAGGGAGCTGGATCGATCCCTAATAGTCACTTAACTCAGCCCCAGTAGAGAATCCCAGCTCCACATAAGTGAACGCAGTTCATTGCCCCACCAGAGATGATACTAGCTGTTTTGTCTTAGTACGTCCATCCATTGGCAGGTCTCCTTCCGTGGCTCGCCACACTTCTCCTGGATGCTACTAGCTGGGATGTGGCCAGATAGACCTTCAAAGTTTGGGTCTACCAGTAAACCCAAGAGAATTGAATGTGTTCATCTTTTCCTTCAGAATTACTGAGGTCAAACCTTCAAAAGGAGGCAACAGGGAAAAAAAATGCAATCTGGGGGACATATTATGAAGATTTTTGTTTGTTTCTTTAAACTATATAGCCAATAAAATGCTTTATATTTATTCAGTCTTTATATTACCGTAGACTACCTAGAATCATCCTTAGTAGCACAACAAAACAAAACCCTGAACCCATTTTTTAGCCTATGAAATCTCTCCCATTTGGGAACTGAATTTTATGCCGGTTGGCTCCCAAACCAGAGCTTGCAATGTCAGGCAGTACTTTGGGGAAACTGCTGCATACAGATCACTCTGAAACCCTCATAAAAATATATGGTACCATCACTTTTTTCTTTTTAAAAATGTTTTATGGGATCCCCCATAGTATCTTTTGCTAGTCTTGCTGTAAAAATAATGTTTATGGTGATTGAATATACTTTCAGTAAATAGCTTCTGTGGCTATCAAATGACTGTTTTTCTTTTGCATTTAATCACCTGGGAGGAAAGAAATGATAGCAAACAGATTTCATTGCCTTAAACGATATTTGTTAAGAAAAGACTTTTGCCCTGGAGCATCTTACTCAGAAAGTAATTTCCTGGTCACTGCTTTGGAGCTATTGCCTTATTATTTAAGATTTTCCTTTTTTTTAAGCATGAATCAACTTTTTTCTTCTTCTTCCTTGTCTGGCCTTTATCTACATAGTCCTGAAATGACATCATACTCTCTTAACATAACAGTGAGTGAACAACAGTCTCAATTTCTATTTGAGCTTACAGCCTCAAATATCCCTGTGCTGGTGCTGTTTTGAGTATCTTATTTTATATTAATAAGAGTCCAGAGACTTTGCAGGAAAATGTAGATTCATGTGAATCTATGTGGATCAACTTCACTATGTGAATTTTTAAATAAAATTTCTCCTGAGCAATCTTAGAAATTTGTTACCCAGAATTAAAATGTGATATAGCTCTGAAATTAATTTTTAAGTAAATTGACAGTAAAAGTTAAATAATTTTTGTAGCTTTAATATGTAAAGCTGTGATATTTTGATATAATAAGAAATTTGTATTTGGCCTCTGCCTTAACTTCTAACCTAGAGCGCATAAAAACCTTGTAGATAAGGGTGCTAGGAGAATCTTTTGTTCAATATTTGATCTTCCACCCAGTTCTTAACACAGAACTCCTAATAGTTTTGTAGTATTCTGAGTGATGGAAGTATCTGACACAGGACTCCTAAGTCCCTTGGAATTTGCTGGGTGATAAGAACATCTTTGTTCTAATGAGGTAACTCTTCGGGGGGGCTCCTGGAGAGCTTCAGGATGGGAGCTGGTTGCCAGGGAAACCAACCTTGTCATTAGAGAATTGAAACTCCTAGCCCCATGCCCCAACCACCAGTAGCTGAAGACTGAGTTGATCCTCTGGCCAGTGATGTAATCAGAAGCTTCATGCCCCTTGCCTTCCAGACCTTGGCCTATATATCTTTTCGTCTGGCTTCCGTATGTATCCTTTGGAATATCATTTATAACAAATGGGTAAATGTAAGTAAAGTCTTTCTCTAAGTTCTATTAGCTGCTCTAGCAAATTAATTGAACCCAAGGAGGGGATTGTGGGAACCCTGATTTCTAGCCAGTTAGTCAGAAACCCAAGTTACAACCTGAGGCTTGCAATTGGCATCTGATGTGATTGCAGTCTTGTGGAACTGAACCCTCATTCTGTGGAATCTGATGTTATCTCCAGGTAGACAGTGTCAGATTCAAGTTAAATTATAAGACACTCGATTGGTGTCCACTGAACTGTTTAACATGCATCTGTGGTCAGAAGTGTTACATTGTGGGGAATGTGAGAATAGAAAAAAAATGCCCTGGTTTTTCTTATCTCTTACAAAGGTTTTATTAAGATTTTGTATTTTTTATAAGTTCCAGTAATAAGTTCCATGTTACATTGTGGGGAATATGAGAATAGAAAAAAAAATGTCCTGGTTTTTCTTATCTCTTACAAAGGTTTTATTAAGATTTTGTATTTTTTATAAGTTCCAGTAATAAGTTCCAATGACAATAATATAACTGCAACAAGAATTTTGTTATTTTATGCAAAGTAGATTAAATGCTATCATCCAGTGGCAAAAATTGAATTATAAAGAAATATTTCTAAGAGGAAATCAAGCATAGCAAAGTGAAATATAAAACAAACTATAATTTCCTGAGAACTAACTTGGCATTATAAAGAATGCTGTTAATATGTAATAATATTTAAATGAAAAAAATCAGTAATAAATTTAATATTTATAATTCTAATCTTTTGATTATTTGGTTGTTTTTACTACTTTTTTTGTATCAGATGTTTTACAAATACATTCTCAGGATAAGTTAAAATTCTACCTGGAAAAGAATATCATGAGAAAATTATTTTACTGATTTTTTAGAAATATTTTTGTACACCAGGATAATTTCATAGACTAACTTATTCTGATCCTGGCTCCTTCTATCTGTTATTCTGCTACAAAAATTAGGTCCTCATTTTGACTAAATTTACCAAATATTAATAGTAGAAATAATAGTGACAATCGATTCACCATGAGAACATTTATTACTTTTAAGAATACGTGTAACAATACACCAATATACAGTATTACATACAGTCAGAGTTGAATCCAGGTTAATTGTGACCTCTGAAAATGGAATTATCTTACCCAGCACCTCATTCTTTTTGCCATTTCTGCAACATTTAAGTTCTGACATTCTGTCTTAAGGGAATAGCAAAGAGCTGGCACTCTGTAGTGGTGACCCTAGCAGCTCTTACTAGTTGTATGGCTTCTGAAAATGAACAAGGCTATATACTAAATAGAGTCCCTTGTGACATTTCATTGGTGTAGTATATTTGCTCTTCTAATCTCTAGCTAGCAAGGAAAGGTGTTAAGGCCATCAGTGCACCAGTCTCCAGGGAGTAAGGAAAGCCAAAGATTAGCAACTGCCATTTAAAATATTGATTGGGTCACAAATGGACCTGGAAAGCAAGGAGTTAGAAGTGACAGGAACCAGAGAGGTTAGAGAAAATAGATCCCTAGTTTAATATATTCTGATAATATAAAGAACAGGACCTGAGAACCAAATTCATTTTTCAAATTCATTATAGCTTTCTTTTTATTTTTATTTTTTTACATGATAGTATTTTATAATGACAAGTATGTGTGTATGTTGTGTTTCAAATACAGACGCTTGACTGATTATTATACTAATCAACTATGACCACTTTTTAAAAAAACATATTAATCAAGTTACTGACAAACTTTTTTTTTTTTTTGAGACAGTCTTGCTCTATTGCCCAGGCTAGAGTGCAGTGGCCTGATCTTGGCTTACTGCAACCTCTGCCTCCTGGGTTCAAGCTGTTCTCCTGCCTCAGCCTCCCGAGTAGCTGGGACTACAGGCACCCGTCACCACACCCAGATAATTTTTGCATTTTTAGTAGAGATGGGGTTTCACTATCTTGGCCAGGTTGGTCTCAAACTCCTGACCTTGTGATCCACTGACCTTGGCCTCCCAAAGTGCTGGCATTACAGGCATGAGCCACTGCACCCAGCCAGAGACAAACATTTTAATACAAACTGAAACTCAGACTTTAGGAGCATGCTGTGTTTATATAGCACAATTTTATTAGTCCATATTCATGCTGCTGATAAAAACATACCCGAGACTAGGAAGAAAAAGAGGCTTAAAAAGAATTTACAGTTCCACACGGTTGGAAAGGCCTCAGAATCATGGCGGGAGGTAAAAGGCACTTCTTACATGGCGGCAGCAAGAGAAAAATAAGGAGGAAGCAAAAGTGGAAATGTCTGATAAACTTTAGGAGCCTTCTGTGTTTATATAACATAATTATATTAGTCTATTTTCACACAGCTGATAAAGACATACCTGAGACTGGGAAGAAAAAGAGGTTTAATTGGACTTATAGTTCCACATAGCTGGGAGGCTTCAGAATCTTGGCGGGAGGTGAAAGGCACTTTTTACATGGCAGCAGCAAGAGAAAATGAGGAAGAAGCAAAAGCAGAAACCCCTGAAAAACCCATCAGATCTCACTATCATGAGAATAGCATGGGAAAGACCAGCCCTCATGATTCAATTACCTCTTCCTGGGTCTCTCCTTCCCATAATACATGGGAATCTGGGAGATACAATTCAAATTGAGATTTGGTGGGGATACAGCCAAACCATATCATTCCACCCTGGCCCCTCCAAATCTCATGTCCTCACATTTCAAAGCCAACCATGCCTTCCTAATAGTCCCCCAAAATGTTATCTAATTTCAGCATTAACCCAAAAATTCACAGGCCAAAGTCTCATCTGAGACAAGGCATGTCCTTCCCACCTATAAGCCTTTAAAATCAAAAGCAAGCTAGTTACTTCCTAGATACAATGAAGGTACATGTATTGGGCAAATACAGCCATTCCAAATGGGAGAAATTGGTCAAAAAGGGGGTTACAGGGCCCATACAAGTCCAAAATCCAGTGGGGCAGTCAAACCTTAAAGCTCCAAAATGATCTCCTTTGACTCCAGGTCTCACATCCAGGTTATGCTGATGCAAGAGGTGGGTTCCCATGGTCTTGGGAAGCTCTGCCCCTGTGGTTTTGCAGGGTACAGACTGCCTCCCAGCTGCTTTCACCAGCTGGAATTGAGTGCCTGTAGGGCACTCTGTGCTGGGACTCTGACCCCACATTTGCCTTCCACACTGCCCTAGCAGAGGTTCTCCATGCCCCTGAAGCAAACTTTTGCCTGGGCATTCAGGCATTTCCATACATCATCTGAAACCTAGGCAGAGGTTTCCAAACCTCAATTCTTGACTTCTGTGCACCTGCAGACTCAATACCACATGGAAGCTGCCAAGGGTGGGGCTTCTACTCTCTGAAGCCACAGCCCAAGTTACATTTTAGCCCCTTTCAGCCATGGCTGTGATACAAGTCACCATGTTTTCCTAGGCTGCACACAGCATGGGGACTCTGGGCCTGGCCCACTAAATCACTTTTTCCTCCTGGGTCTCTGGGCATGTGGTAAGACGTGTGTTGTGAAGTTCTCTGACATGGCCTGGAGACATTTTCCCCATGAAGATTAACATTAGGTTACCTGTTACTTATGCAAATTTCTGCAGCCAGCCTGAATTTCTCCCCAGAAAATGGGACTTTCTTTTCTACTACAACATCAGGCTGCAAATTTTCCAAACTTTTATGCTCTGTTTCCCTTTTAAAACTGAATGCCTTTAACAGTACCCAAGTCACCTCTTGAATGCTTTGCTGCTTAGAAATTTATTTGGCCAGACACCCTAAATCATCTCTCTCAACTTCAAAGTTCCACAGATCTCTAGGCCAGGGGAAAGATACCACCAGTCTCTTTGCTAAAACATAACAAAAGTCACCTTTGCTCCAATTCCCAACAAGTTCCTCATCTCCATTTGAGACCACCTCAGCCTGGATTTTACTGTCCATATTGCTGTCAGCATTTTGAGCAAAGCCATTCAACCAGTCTCTAGGAAGTTCAGAACTTTCCCACATGTTCCTGTCTTCTTCTGAGCCCTTCAAACTGTTCCAATCTCTGCCTGTTACCCAGTTCCAAAGTTAATTCCTCATTTTCAGGTATGTTTTAGCAATGCCCTACTCTACTGGTACCAATTTATTGTATTAGTAATTATTGCATTTTCATGCAACTGATAAAGATATAACGAGACTGGGAAGAAAAAGAGGTTTAATTGGACTTACAATTTCACATGGCTAGGGAGGCCCTAGAATCATGGTGGGAGGTGAAAGGCACTTCTTACATGGTAGCAGCAACAGGAAATGAGGAAGAAGAAAAGGTGGAAACCCCTGATAAACCCATCAGATCTTATGAGACTTATTCACTATCATGAGACTAGCATGGGAAAGATCTGTCCCCATGATTCAATTACCTCCCTCTGGCTCCCTCCAACTACAAAACATGGGAATTCAAGTTAAGATTTGGTGGGGACACAGCTTAACCATATCAACAATCAACATTGTCATACTTAGTTACAAAATAATTATTTGTAAGGGCAACACAATGCCAATTATCAACCTGTTTCCAAGTCATTATGTTTCAGTATTCAAAGTGTACTTTGGGGAAGAGTGAGTTTTTTCATAGGAATGCATTTTCAAACTCTACTTAAGAATAATGACTGTGTTATGGTTTTTTACCCTTCAAGATTAAACAATATCTACTAAAAATAGAGGTGTGAATAAATGCTAGTTGTTACAAGGATATACAGCTCAGGGTTGAAAGCAGTCCGGAGTTGATAAACTGACATTTTAATATCCCCAGTATGGATAGTAGCAAGTATGGTATGAACACACAAATGAGCTATATTTTCCATTTCAACACTAACACATAACTTCTTATATAAGTTATATCCTTTAAGGCCATCAAAATATGATACATAGCCAGTAAAGACTTCCCACTAAGATCAGTATTCATAAAATGCAAACACTTTTCTCTGGTTAAAAATGAAAACATACCTATCAAAAGCAAACTCCAATTTTATTACACTGTTGCATACACTAATACTCAGCTAAGCATAACTGGCTCCTATAAACTTGCATTTTCTTTAATCCATTATGTTCAGCAAGGATCACAGACAATGATGTATCAAATTACCATCAATAAGTGTTGCTAGAGAGCCCACTGGCTATGCAACCAACAAGACTGGTGGATGATATACTTGGAGATACTATTGTTAGTGATCTTTGCAAACATAGAGGATGGTTCTGCGGTGGATACAGATTGAGGTTTAAGTTCGTACAGCAAATGGAATTTCTTAGTCAGAGATCAGGTAATAAAGGATATTCTAGCCACATTAAGTGTAGCAGATATGTTATAAAAGATTACTTAAATGTGTAAAGTTTTATATGTTCCATTGTTACACTTTATCCTCACAAAATTCTGTAAGGAAATCAAGGCACCTAATGTGTAGGCGAACAAATGGAAGCTCAGAGGCATTTCGTGATTTGCTTAAGGTCCCCAGATTTTTCAGTGTTGTAGTCACAATTTGAACTCAGGTCATAATGCAACAAACTTATAAAAATACAACAGGATGACAGTCATTAGTCTGTGTGTGTGTTTGTGTTCTTGAGAATAAGAGAGAATAATAGCAAAAAACAAACAAACAAACAAAAAACTTTGGCTATTTTCTCTGAGCCCCTATTTTCTCCTTCTTATAGTGGAAAAAACTTACTTGCTCAGTGAGATTAAGATAAAGGGCACTCCTCATGTCTGGCCAAGAATGTTGACTGTTGCTGTCTCCCTGGAATTCACCTGCCTGTAAGGGGCACACACTTCTTCCTATTCTTGTCCTCTCTGCTCAAATGACAATAGAGCATGTTATTTTTCAACTCTTTCTCTCTGTGTCCCAACTCAATTAATTTTGAATCATGAGGTTCTCCATGCAACTGGTTACAGATCTGTTTTGTCCACATCTCTCCATGGGCAAGTCTCTTGCCTTAAATTTTAAGAGAGAAATAGTAAGAAGTAATATGTTAAACTCAAATAAGAACTGCATTCTGTGATCCCATTTTTTTTGCCAATAAAGGCAATATTTTTATATATATATTTAGTGTCACAGTCTTTAACATGACTCTGGAAAGCCACTACCTATTAATTAGAATTCTCACTCCAGCTGAAATCTATTTGTCTATTCTTCTCTTGGTCATTCATACTTTTCCTGTGAGGACCATCTTATTTTTACCTGCTTTGATGAGACAGTCCACAAATTACTTCAGTTTATTTTAACTTTTCACTACTAAATTCTGGTGACTTTCATTGGCTCTACCACCTGTTTAGTACTTAGCACATGCTAGCTCATGATGTGAGCTATATTTTCCAATTTATCTTTTCATTTCCTAGATAAATCCTAAGCCTATTCAGGGGAAGTCTGACCCTCTTGCTCTCTATAGCAATCTCTTTATAGCTCCAGAGACTGACATTGAAAGCTCAAATACTATTCCCTAATATTAATGATGGGATTCTTAAAAATTAACATGACAGATGATGTGAATATGTTAATTATGTGTTGAATCATGCTTTATCCATTTATACACACACTCAGACACATTATATTTATATACTAATATATACAGTAAGTCACTACATACCTGGGTCAAGTTAGTCTACTTAAAGTTGGTTTCCTTCCTAACTGTAACATGAAAATATTAATGCTTCACATTTTCCAGATTTCATGAGAATGGTACAGAGCTTAGGGATTTTCTGAAATATTTTGTGTTCTTCAAAAGGAGGCTGTTTAAATAATCACAAATATTTGTCATTTATTAAAATATTAGGAGGCTAATACTACCTATGAAGGACTAATATGTAAGCTAATTCGTCAATGAATTTAACATGTGAGCTAATTGGTCAATGAATTTAATATGTTTTAGAAATCTAAAAATTTAGCCAACATAAGGTTTATCATTGTAATAACTTCTTCCTTCGTGGTTGTCTTTGTAAATAGACCTGTTAAATTTGTTTGAACTCTTTTATAGAGTTTATATGGAATAGAGAACTTATTCTTTAATTTGCATTAGAACAGAATGAAAGGAATTTGTGCCATAAAGGCATAATAGGGTGCATTTTTATGTGTTGGCAGAATCAGCTTCTGCATCTAGAATCTAGATAATATTTAATACGGAAAGTCAATAGCAAATAGAAGAAACATAAATAGTTAACATCACCCTTGTTATATTTAACTTGCATATTTACCCTCCTCCTTGTGACATAAATTCTTCTAGTGCAAATATAGAAGAAATGCTGGCCAAAGTTAACTCTATAGCTGGCAAGCCAGCAGAGTAAACTCCCACAATTTTTTAATCCAAAAATAAGCAAATTTTTAATGTAATATCAGAAAGAAAGAAAAAACATAATTTTAAAGCACTGCTGAAAAATTACAGAAGTTTCCCACTAGGTCCATGTAACCTATATGTTTTTGAAGCATGACCTTATGGACGCATAGAAAAACACTGGCAAAGTCAAGAGAACCTCAATAAATCCTTATAAATTGGGTTAGAGAAGTTGGGGTAAAGGCAATATCTTCTGTCATATCAAGGAAATTTTTTAGCACTATCTATATCACTTACTTATAAATTTATGATCTGCTTATATCTGGGTCTAATATTCATCTGCCTCTGAGGTATTACCTTGTGCCTCTTTGTCTTCTTTTTAGCAGCTTTTAAATTATCTTCTCACCATTAATTGTCCAAACCAGCCCTCACCCCTCTGAACATGAACAAAAGTGTGCTAAGTTTACTCAAAGTCATTCTGTTGTTAAAACATTCTCAGTCTATTCTTCCTCTATTTCTTCCCTCCATTTGAATGCAATTACCTTTTATAGCTATAATTAGCTTCTAGGGAGTACCTACTATGTGGCAAGCATTCTGAGTACTTTATGCAGACTTACATCTTCACAAGCATATATGTAAGTATATTACATACACATGTACATACTCTAATAAACATATATTCATAATCACATACACAATTATAATCATATACATTGACTCAATCACATACTGATAAACATGGGCATGCAAACATATACATGCTCAAACAAATATATATGTATTCAGATGATCACATACACAATAACATGAACATACACAATCACACACACATATACAATCATACGTACACACAAAATCACACATTTATGTGGAATCATTTACTTATAGACAGTCACATACACAATCATATGCAATACACATTATATCCTCCTAAAAATCCTGTAAGTTTGGGTCCCATTATTATCATCTTCATTGATTCAAATGAGGAAATGAGGTACAAAAAATTGTACAAAATTACACTGCTTGTAAATGATAAAGCCTATATTTGAAATGTGAGGAGTCTGACTCAGAGTCCATGTTCTTAATGAAAATGTTATATCTTTTGGCACCAAAACATTTCTTTAGTGTTTAATACTAATAACTGATTTCCCTGTCCACTACTCTGTTTTAAGCCTATAATAATTCATTATCTGCATTATCTTTTTAACTATGTTGTTCTGTTCCAAATTATGACCTTCAAGAGATGACTCCATGGGTCTAAATATAATTGCCTTTATATATTTCCCTGCATTGGTAAATAAAGTGTATTTTCTCCATTATTACAAATTCATATCAATTAATCTGAAGGTTAAATTTTTATTTATTCATTTATTTATTTTGAGACACAGTTTTGTTCTTGTCACCCAGGCTGGAATGCAATGGAACAATCTCGGCTCACTGAAACCTCCACCTCCCAGGTTCAAGTGGTTCTCCTGCCTTGGCCTCCCAAGTAGCTGGGATTACAGGAGCCCACCACCACACCCAGCTAATTTTCTGTATTTTTAGTAGAGATGGGGTTTCACCATGTTGGCCAGGCTGGCCTCAAACTCCTGACCTCACGTGATCCACCCACCTTGGCCTCCCAAAGTGTTGGGATTATAGGCATGAGCCACTGTGCCTGGCCCAAATATTTTTTAAATTAATATTTTACCAATTTCTAAATATTAAATACAATTATGTGTCCCCATGTTATTGCTTCTTTCATTATATTCTAGCTTTGCCTTTTTCCTTTTCTCATTTCATTCTATCATCTGTGGTACTCTCCCTCACTTTTTGCATCTCCATTTCTCAGAGTCTCTCCTCTTTCTTTTACTCAAGCACAGGAACATAGAACAAATAACATTGTCTCAAAGGGATCATGTCCATCCTGAATGTTTGGATTCTGTATTTGGACTGACTGATCAACACTGACAAGAAAAACCAGACCAACCAGTCCCTGAAATATGTAGCCTGGTTATTAGACTAAACATCTTTAACATGCACCTTTAAAATTTTTTTATTATTTTTCCATTTTATTTTTTGATTGACATATAATTGTACCTATTCATGGGATACAGAGTGATGCTTTGATACACATAATATACAGTGATCTGATTAAGAGTAATTGTATATTCATCACCAAAACACTTATCATTTCTTTGTGTTGGGAACTTTTAAAGATCCTGTTTATTAATTAACTTGTTAATTTACTTGTTTGTTTCAATTTTACTTATGTATAAATTTACCAAATGTTAGAATATTATATAGGCAATGCTTTAGAATATGTTTTCTAGCAATAACAAATTATATCAATTTTTAAAACCCTGTTCATTGGGGAAGGAAAACATGTATTTTGTGAGAGCAAGAAGCTATCATATGAGCAATTTGTAAACTTAGAGAAATACGAAAAAGCACAAGTCCCTGCCCAGTTTCCGCTGTTCCTCAGAATTGTACAATCCTGTAAAAATAGACAATAAGCTCAAGCAATGTTATTCAGTTCATCCTCCAGTCTTCCTCTCAAGACCCTATTTTATAGGCTAAGAAATCAACATGCTGACGATCATATACCCCAAGTTAATTTAAAAAAATTTTTTTTAAATCTCAAATATTCATTTCATTATAGACTAAATTTCTTCCATGCAACTTACAAAGAGAATGTTGCCTTAAAATAATTACCAAGATCCACTTTTTCTAAGAAAAAAATCTACATATATTTAATTGAAAAGAAATATATATTTATATAAAATTAATATTATATTCTAACCACTAAATCTGTAAATATAGATGCCCTGTACTTACAGAAGCATCAGCAAAGCCCCACAATAAATCTTAGCATAAATCACGAATTCATATTTATCTGCAACAAGTGTACCATACAAAGGACACAATACACTGAAAAGTTTTAACTGCTGCATTTATTGGTATGCTTTTTCTTATAGGCAATAAATGCATACAACTCCAGAAATATAAGATTTTCTTCTATTCATGTGCAAATGATATTCCCTACAATTGATTACATAGTGGTATTTTAGGTTCTTTTCCTTGACTCACTTCCCTTGACAATTGGTTAGAAAATATTTTCTTGGCAAGCATCTGCCTACTTTAGGAAATTTCATTTCCTCTGTAGTTGAAGTCATAAATGTAAAGATCTTTCATAAAGGAAAAACCACTCTCAGGTGTATGTATGTATTACCCAAAAATGTTGGTGTCACTGATCATCAAAACAGTAGTTAATTCTGTGATACACTAACTGATGTTTTGATACTATTTCTAAAAACTCTAATGTTGTTTGAAATTTGTGCTTATTACCCAGATGCATTTACCAGAGAATTAAAGTCTTATATATTAATTATTTTTTTCCAAGTATAAACCAAAAATAAAATCCTAAGCCCCTCAACTGACTAAACAGACCACCTCTTGGCCAAGGGGATCCTAGAGAAACCTGAAAAACTGAATTCCTGGCCATGATGGGAAGAGAGGTGAGGGTGTATCCTTATACCCCACTCCTTTTGGAGTTTGGCCACAACTAATGAGCACTAAGGTTAAAAGAGAGCTCTTAAGACTGACAAAACAGACTCTTTGTGGCAATAAGATACCAAATTATCAACAAAACCTAAGACCATGCAAGGCAAAGGTTAAGTCACACCCTGCAAAGGATAAAATCTTCATTTTTAAAAAAATTAATTTTGTATAATGTGGCTTACTTTTTTAACTTGCTCTAGTATAGCATCACATGACACCAGAGCCTGAAGGAAATAAAACTATCTTGCCCCCAAATATATTTATTTGACATATTTTAAAATGGTTCTGCAAAGTCATCTTTTGTGAGGGAAATTCCCATCTGCGGAGAATCTCCATTAAAGCAACCATGCCTTCCCTTTCCAGGCTTTTTTCTTTTGGATTTAGGAGAGATCAGAATTCTCCTCTCAGAATCTCTAGCTGAGATTCTGACACATTTATGGTCTGAAAAGAGACATTCACCACCCATTCTCTCTGAGGGCTGCTACCTGTGAGACTTCATCTAGATAATAAGGGCCTTGTCCACCCCCCACCCCTAGTCCCCGTATTTAAGTCAAGCATTCCTTTCTATTGACTTCAAGTCTTTATACAATAGCTCACCTCTCTCAACTAATTGTCAACTAAAGAATGCCTTATAAAGCCATTCTTCCAGATGACCCACCTTTTTTTGGCTGAACCAACTTATACTTCCCATGTATTGATTTATGTCCTTGTTTGTAACTCTTGTGGTTCTAGGAAAGGGGTCCCTATCCAGACCCCAAAAGACGGTTCTTGGATCTCATGCAACAAAGAATTCAGAGATAGCCATAGAGTAAAGGGAAAGCAAGTCTATTAGGAAAGTAAAGGAATAAAAGAATGGCTACTCCATAGACAAAGCAGCTGTGAGGGCTGCTGTTTGCCCATTTTTATGGTTATTTCTTGACTGTATGCTAAACAAGGGGTGGATTATTCATGCCTCTTCTTTTAGACCATATAAGGTAACTTCCTGATGTTGCCATGGCATTTGTGAACTGTCATGGTGCTGGTGGGAGTGTAGCAGTGAGGACCACCTGAGGTCACTCTCACGGCCATCTTGATTTTGGTGGGTTTTGGTGGGTTTCTTTACTGCAACTTGTTTTATCAGCAAGGTCTTTATGATTTGTATCTTGGGCCAACCTCGAATCGCATCCTGTGACTTAGAATGCCTAACCATCTGGGAATACAGCCCAGTAGGTTTTAGCCTTATTTTACCTAGGTCCTGTTGAAGGTGGAGTTGCTCTGGTTTATGTAACCAAATTGTGGGTCAGGACGGAGCTCAGCTCCCCCTCTCAATGAGATGTGCCCGAGGTTCTTGGGCTCTCACTCACCCAAGAATGGGGAGAGGGCCCTGGTGGGGTGGTCAGCTCGTTCAAGTAAATATTGGACCCAAACAGTTTTGCAGAGAGTGATTTGTTAGGCAGAGAGAGAAGTAGAGAGAGCTCCCATGCTGTTGTGGGAGGGGATCCCAAAGAGGGAAATCTGCACAGATAGAGAGAGAGAGACAGCTCCCACGTTGCCATGGGAGGGGATCCGGAGGAGTCTGCGCAGGTAAGGTGCAGTGGAGTTTTAACTTTGAAGTTATTCCTGCCCCATTCATGTTCTTGTCCAGTGAGAGGAGTTTTTTAAAACTTCCTCTGGAGTGACTGATCTTTGACTCTGATGCTGGATTGGCTGTCCGGCCCACAACAGAGCCCCTCCTTCCAGGGCTTTTGGTCGTCTTTTTTAAACAAAGGAGCACACCTGAAATTTTACCTAGCCCACGTGGGGGAAAGTTAGACAAAGAATCTAGGTTCCCGGGTGGGGAAGTGGATGGAAGCATGGCACTGGGAAGTTCTTGCCTTTGAAACCATGCCCCTTGTGGACCCGGGAAGAGAAGTTAACATGGTCCCTCAGTTTAGACACCTCTGACACCGTCACTATAAAATGTATAAAAACCAAACTATAACCTGATTGACTGGGGACCCCTTATTCAAGGTTTCTTGGGTTTGTGTTTTCTCTGGGCTACAGTAATTCTTATTGGCTCAGAAAAATCTCTTTAAATATTTTACAGAATATCTTTCCTATTAACACAAGATTTATTTTAAAATTTTAAACATTTCTTTTCATAAAATTAATATAATTCTTATTGTTTAAAATTTGAAAGTACTGAAAAACAAAGGTAATATAATCAAATCATCCACTTTCCCACACTAACGAAGTTAGTGTTAGCATTTAAATGGATTTACTTCTGAATATATATTATGACACACTGTATCTCCTAAAAATAGAAAAAGAGACACAAAGGATAGGGAATTGAAAAAAAGACCAAAAGCAAATACAAAAAAAACTATGCAACCAACATAAGTTTCCATATGTATGTTACTTGAGCACTCAAAACATGACATCAACAAAATATCTCTTTTTAATCACTAATTTCAACTTTCTTCCTCTTCAAACTTTTATAGGACTTTCTGAAGAAAAACTGGTAGAAATTAGAAAAAGATTTGTAAGTCAAAAAAAGAGAAATTGAAGAAAATGGCATGAATGAAGCCAAGAGAGTTCATAGACTAAATAATCTATCTCTAGATTAAAAAACAAAAAAATTACATCATTTATCCTGAAGTAATTATTCTGAGTTACTTAAGCAGATAACTCCTTACCGTTTACATCTTGCATCCAATTTTCTCTTAATGCTAATAATTTCTTAAAGGTTCATTGCCTAAAAGCTCAAGGTAAAATCTAGACTGAAATTTAATCATATTGATATTTCCAGGTGCTATAATATTCAAGTTGCATGAATATATTTTAAATATAGTTTACTGTTGACTATTCAACAAGAGACTGCCTACTTTATAATCATTTTGAAATCCTGTCAACCTATTTTTAACAAGAGAGACATTCAGCTATTGCTGGCATGCCAGCTGCATGCCTTATACTAAGCAATGGAGCTCCATAGCCCACACTAAGCAATGGAGCTGACTATGTAAAATATGTCAAAAGTATGGCCCACAGTGACCAGCACACAGTAAGTGCTCAGTAAACTCAGTTCCTATTTCCTTCTTTCATAAAATAGATTTGACTTTTATTATCAAGGCCTGTTTTTCCTATCTGATGCTTTATTCTTTTCATCTAGTACAATGTCTGTCTCAAAGTAAGATATCAATACACAAACATAAATAGTCAATAAAAGAACAGAAAATCAAACACTGCATGTTCTCACTCATAGGTGGGTGTTGAATAATGAGAACACATGGACACAAGGAGGGGAGCATCATATACTGGGGTCTCTTGCTGGGGGCCAGGGGAGGCACAGCGGGGGGATAGGGAGGTTGGGGAGGGATAATATGGGGAGAAATGCCGATATAGGTGATGGGGGGAGGGAGGCAACATTGTTGCATAGGTACTACATTGCCATGTATGTACCTATGCAACAATCCTGCATGATCTGTACATGTACCACAGAACCTAAAGAACAAAAAAAAAAAAAAGGCATCTAGGAATTTAACTTTAGAAAGCTTTATTTTTTTAAAGTCTCTTCCATGCATCTTCTAAATTATAAGAATTTGCATTTTGCTACTTCATAAAATTATTGGTTATTTTGAACAGAAATTTATTTAAATCTACTGCCATGAAATAAATTGATTGCATAGGAAGATGTACCATGTTTGCACTAAGCGTTCAGGTCCTCCCAGAACTCCATCACATACACCCATGGCATGTGCCCCTGAGTTGAAGAATATCTGACAGATTTTTAATGAAATTAATAAAAACATTACTTGCTAACTTTTAAAAAAATCAAAATAATCTCATTTTTTTAAAAAAACTATCTTTGTCAATAGAGCAAGAAATGATCAGATAAAAGATTTATATATTGACCAACCCAAATGAATTCAAGGCCTTTAATGATGAAAATAGATACTTAATCTTATTTTAAAAGCCTACCCTCACTCTACATTAGAACATTGAACAGGGTGCCCCAAATCCACAGTGGGAATCTAAATTCCACTTTTATAAATTTGAAGGCTTACAGCAATTTGTTCTCAGGCAATCTTTGACACCACTGCATTCATTCACCTAATAATTTCACAGCAGAAAACACCAGCCTGGTAACAACATATTTCAATGAGTTTTGATTGAATAACTCTCCTTCTTGGAGCAAGCTGTAATAGCTTCTACATTAGGTAGCAAATGGCTTTTGATACTAAGCCAAAGAAAGTGTTATCAAGGAATAGAGGTAATGCATAGTTTGAGAAAATCCATCTACCACATTAGAGTAATCTTCTAAATCTCAGTTCTAGTCATGTCATATTCATCTTTAAAAACTGCAGTGACTCCCCTTCATCTAACAAATAAGTCCAAAAGTAAAGTATGTGTTAGGATAGTTCAGGAGCACATGAAACTGATAGCTGACTGTTAAGGATTAATAAAATAGTGATTTTTTTTTCACATATCATGAAGTCAGAAGCTAGTAAAAGAAAGGTAGATTGGCTCCAAAACATGAAGGAGATTAAAGGTTTTTTCTATTCATTCATATGAAACTTGTTTTCACGTTTGTTTTGCTATGATTACATGGTTACTATTGTCTTCATCACTGCATTTACGATTCAGGCAAGAAAGAATGGAAGAGACCCTGCATGCTGCCCAGGAATCTTTCCTGCTGCATTCATTTCTCTACCACCCAAGAACTGTTTCATATGGCATCTATTTAAGTCTCCATACCACATCTTTACTTTCATCTGATGACCTTGCTTTGTATTTCACTGAGATACCAGAAGCAAGCAATAGAAAATGTCTATGAGCGTCCATCATCACATTTATTCCTACCAGCTTCAACGCTGCATATTTTGCCAAAACGTTTTCTTGTTTACAAGATCTCATTTCATCCCAACCATAAGAGGATGTTGTTCTCTATCTCTGATTATTTCTAATCAGAAAGTAAACATGCCGTCATTTCTCTACCTTTGTTTTTTTCAAAAAACAAAAAACAAAAAAACTCAAGTCCATAGCTCTCTTTATTTATAGCACATTTCTTCAAAGAATGACTTATATATTATAACTGCTTTCAACATTTTGTTCTCATTTTCTCTTTACCACAATTAAACCAGGTTTCAAGTCCCACCACCACAACAAAATGCTTCTTGCCAAGCTCATCAGTGATCTCCACATTGCCAAATCCAGTAGACATTTTCAATTTTCTTTTCAAATGTTGTAAGTAAACATTTGAAATAGTTATTCTATCTGCTTTGAAACTTTCTTCACTTGACATCCAGAATGCCCACTCTCTTCATTCTCTTCCTATGTCTCTTGCAGATCCTTCTAAATCTCCTTTGCTAATAAATACCCCCTCTTCAACTTGATCTCTTGACTTGGGGAAGCTGCAGGACTCAGCTTGATCTCTTTTCTCTCTTTCTCCCTCTCCCTCCCTCCTCCCTCTCCCTCTCCCTCTTGCTGCCCTTCCCCTTCCACGTCTCCTCCCCCTCCTCCTTTCCTCTCTCCCTTCTCCCTCTTCTCTCTTCATCTCCACCAAATCCTGTGATCATCTTGTGCATACTCAATGTTTTAAATCATCTTGTGCAGTCTCAATGCTTTAAAAGTGTCTTTACACTAACAGTACCAAATATATATCTCCTGTCAAGATTCTTCCCCTGTCTAAACCCAAATGCTACTTTGACAACTCTACATGAACGTCTGCTAACTCTCAAAATTTCAAGTCACAAACCAAATTTCTGACTTCTACACCCATTAGGAAAACAACAAAACACAGAAAACCCATTTTCTCCCACTTTTTCATCTTGGTTTCTCAATTAATATAGTCATAATATTTTATCATTAGCTTAGGACAAACTCTAGGCATTTTCAAGTCCTAGGTTTTTCTGACATTTTAACATGTAATCTTCCAGCAAACCTGTCTTCAAAATACAGCATACCCAGACCCTGACCACTTCTTCCCACCTTCCTATTACTACCCTGTGTTGAGCCACTATCATGTCTCACCTGATGACTCTAACAGCCTTGTAACTTGCTTACCTGACATCAACTTTGACCCTTTACAGTCTACTATCAATGCAACAGCTAGAGAAATCCTGTTAAAAGCCAGGTCAAAGCTTATCATTTCTAGGCTTAAAATTTCTAATGGCTTTCACTCTCACAGAGTAAAATGCCTACAAGATTCTAGAACACCTACCTCTTAATAATTCTTCTCTGCCTTCTTTTCCTACTGCACTTACAATTCCTTGAATACAGCAAACATATTCTTGATTCAGTTTTAGTACCTCGTCTCCCTCATGCCCTGAATTCCCTCTCCCCAGAAATCAACAGGGTGTACTTTCTTAACTTTAAGTCTTTGATCAAATGTTCTTTCAATGAGGTCCACTCTTACTGGTCATCCTATTTAAAAGTAAAACATTTCTTCTGTTTGATATTATTTCCAGGTTACTTATACTTATTATATATTTTGCATGGTTCTTTTTCTGATGTATTGAATGTCATCCCTTTGCTCCATTAGAAAATTAAGTTTATCGGTATCAGAGATTGTGTCTGTTTTTTTTTTTTATTTTTTTTCCTTGAGATGGAGTCTCATTTTGTCACCCAGGCTGAAGTTCAGTGGCACAATCTCGGCTCACTGGATCCTCCGCCTCCCTGGTTCAAGCAATTCTGCCTCAGCCTCCTGAGTAGCTCGAATTACAGGCATGCACCACCATGCCCGGCTAATCTTTTTGTATTTTTAGTGGAGACAGGGTTTCACCATATTGGCCAGGCTGGTCTCAAACTTCTGACCTTGTGATCCACCTGCCTCGGCCTCCCAAAGTGCTGGGATTACAGGTTGAGCCACTGAGCCCAGCTGTGTCTATTCTTTTTGTTTTGTTTTATTACAGCATCTCCAATGCCTGACTTAAGAAAAATAGTAAGAAATGCTTGTTCAAATACATAAAGAAAACGTAAAATGCTGTGTAACATCACTACCCCCAGAAGTCTTGAAAAAGGTACATTTTTCTTGGGTACATAATTTCAGTGAACAGAAATAAGTTTCCATGTATCAGAGAAACAGATTGAAAATGATATTGGGTAGATTGCCAATGGAACCTTCTACACACAGTATCCAAAGAAATAGCCAAAGCCTATATATGTTAGCCTCCTTTCCCATCACTTACACAACAGAACTGTTTCACAGCACAATAAATCATTTTTTTATATTTCTTAACGTTTGCTCAAGTTCTTTTCTTTTCTGAAATTCATTCTCGGGGCACCTACCTAAAGAAATAGTCTATCTTACATGGCATTCTACATTCTCTCTTCCGTGGAACTCATATTGAAACTTGAGGACCCATGTCAAGTTTCACCTTTTCCAGAAAGCTTGCCTATTCTCTCCATGGGCTTTTTTTTTTTTTTTTTTTTGAGACGGAGTGTCACTCTGTCACCAGGCTGGAGTACAGTGGCACCATCTTGGCTCACCACAATCTCTGCCTACCGGGTTCAGGCGATTCTCCTGCCTCAGCCTCCCGAGTAGCTGGGACTACAGCCACACCACTACACCCAGCTAATTTTTGTATTTTTGGTAGGGACAGGGTTTCACCATATTGGCTAGACGGTCTCCATCTCAGGACCTTGTGATCTGTCATGGACTGTTAAATGAAACCATTTACCTGTCTCTATTATTGTACCCAGAGTTCTATATTTGTTATCTCTGACTTTTCAATTGTTAGTTGGAAAGTTCCATAAATGCAGAATCTGCTTTTTATTAATTTCTTAATTTTATTTTGTTAAATAACTTTTCTATTTATGCCTTCATTTTTCTCCAAAATTAATTAATGTACACTGTGAAACAGTATATTTTTCAAAAATATCACTTGGGGTTATTCCTAAGTCTCAGAGTTTGAATATAAATTTCACTTTTCAGGGTGATTTAAAGGCTTTAAAGTAAGTAAGAGACAAACCATTGTTTTATTTGCCTTAGTCCCATCTTAAAACCAGCTCAGAAATTTCACTGTTTCCCTTCTTGGGTTCTCCCCACATTCCCATTGCTTTTCCACATTGGTTATTATTGTCACTTTCACCTCTGCTTCTGCACTACTTAATCTTAGGCTCAAAGGCAAGGCCTTAAAAAAAATCTGAGTTCACTGGACTAAGCTAGACAGAACTAGATTAGGCCAGGCAAGGTTGAACTAGGTAGAATTTTTAAAAGAGCCTTGGGTTAGCCGAGGATGGAGCTAGATGTCCCAATACCATTTAAGTAGCATAGTGCCTAGTACATAACAATATCCAATAATTTTTATTAGATGAGTGACTGAATGAATAATTGAATGAAATTATATAGAACAAGAAACAGAGCCAAGTATACAGGGAAATTTAGGATATGCTAATAGTGGCATTTCAAGGCCATAGTCATGAAATTGATGAAATTACAAATAAATATTAAAGCCATTCTTATGTCAAAATTCATTTATAATCATTTCAAATGAATTAAAGGGCCAATGTAGTGGCTCACACCTATACTCCCAGTGCTTTGGGAGGTCAAGGCAGGAGGCTCACTTGAGGTCCAGAGATTGACGGTGCATGCCTGTAGTCCTACATAGTCAGGAGGTAGAGGCAGGAGGATTGCTTCAGCCCAATAGTTTGAAACTGCAGTGAACCATAATCCACTTACTGCATTCCAGCCTGAGTGATAGTAAGACAGTAAGACCCTGTCTCAAGAAAAAAAAAAGATTAAAGAATTAAGGTAAAAAATAAAACCCTAAAATTAGAAGAAAAATATAAATGCATTTATATTGCCTTAATACAAAACTCAATATCTGAAAGGAAAAGACTGAAAAGTTGAATTACATAAAGTTTTTGATTAACCAAAAGAAAAAATACCAAAATGGTTTTCAAAAAATGTGCTTAAGGTCTTTTCACATAGTCCCATATTTCTTGGGAGACTTCGTTCATTCCTTTTTACCCTTTTTTCTCTAATCTTGCCTTCTCATTTTAATCTACGTTTGATACATGTACCTGAATGTGATGAAGAGAATGAATCCAAGCTGGAAAATACTCTTCAGGATATTATCCAGGAAAACTTCCCCAACCTAGCAAGGCAGGCAAATATTCAACTCCAGGAAATACAGAGAACACCACAAAGATATTCCTCAAGAAGAGCAACCCCAAGGCACATCATCGTCAGATTCACCAGGGTTGAAATGAAGGAGAAAATGCTAAGGGCAGCCAGAGAGAAAGGTCGGGTTACCCACAAAGG
>CAUYLG010008535.1:0-19038 GCA_963573385.1 Cacajao melanocephalus | reverse complement strand
CCGGCTTGTTGGTGATGAAGTTTTTTCTGTTTCTTAGTTTTCCTTTGGCGGACGCCCCTTCCCCACAGAGCTTGGTCTTCCCGGGTTCAGCTGTGCTTACTGTGAAACTCTCAGTCCTCAGTGCTTCCAATTGCTGTTCTCCTTGTGGGGATGGGACCAGCCGAGCCTGACTCAAAGGGCACCCAGTCCCATATACTCCGCACAGAGAGGCGCCGTGCGGGGCACCGACAAAACAGCTGCGCCAGCCAAAAGAGTCGTGCTGGTGACCCGTGTGGCTCCTCCGCTGGGTATCTCCCAGTTTGTGGGCAACAGAAGTTCATCTGAAATTGCGGCGTCCACTCGCTCTCTGCGCTTTCACTGGGAGCTACAATCCTGAGCTGCTGCTAATCAGCCATCTTGGATCTCTCTCCCGATATGCTTAATTTCTACTGAAATGGAACAAACTAAGTTTCTTTTTTTCAATACATAGCATTATTTTACAAAATCACATTGCTTGGGGTATTTTTCTAGCTACATTCCCAGTATAATCCAATTAATATCTATGTAAGCCCTGTTATTCTGAGAAGCTCAAGGACTTTTACAAACATTATCTCATTAATACTTACAACATCTCTAAGGTAAACGAGGGAAAAAGATGAAATTATGAATCCATAATCCACATGAATCCATAAATTCATAAATTCCACAAATTCCACTCAGCGAAAATTCCATCCATTTTGCAATTTATGATGCATTTTGTGCATTGTTTTCTTTCTGAATCCACCTAAGGTACCTATTTACTCATTACAACTGGATGTGTTGGCCTATACCAAAAATGTTTTCATTATTTACTTAAGAAAGCAAAAATTTCACAAAGTGTTACACACAGTAAGCTAAATATAGAACAACATAAATATGATGAATCTAATCTCCAAACAGTACTTCAGCTAACAAGAAGACTGGAAAATATTTAGGAATTAGATACATTATTTTCTTCAAACTTTAGTCATCAGAGACTAACAGCCCAATGTCAGCTTTAGCTTCTTTCTGCTCCCTATTAATTTGGTTCTTTTGTGCTAGGATCTTCTAGTAAACCTTAGTGACTGCCTATCTAGGAACCATTTCCCCCCTCTCCTTTTTTAAAAATAAACTTTATTGTATACATTTAAGGTATACAACATGTTATGAGATACAACCAGATAGTAAAATGGTTACTACACTGAAGAAAATTAATATACCTATTGTCTCACAGTTACCCGTTTTTGTGGCAAGAAGAACTAAAATCTACTCATTCAGCATGAATCCCAAATATAGTATAATTTTATTATGCATAGTCCTCATTGTAGATTAGACCTCCAGACTTATTCATCTTACCTATCGATGCTTCCCCTTCTCCTATGTTACCAGGATCCCACTTTTTTCAGGTAACATCGTGCTCAGCCCCAGGAGATAAATCATGATTGATTAGATAATCCTGAGCCCCTTTGCCTGTAACTGGTCATGGTCTAAAACTGGCCTATAAGTTGAAGGAAGGTGCTGGAGGTCCCTTCCTCCCTGATAAGAGGGTAGCAAGAGCAGAGTAGGTTCTTTTGCCCCTCTAGCCAATTTCTTTGTGCTTATGAAGTTGTCAGGTTGAAACCTGATAGAGCTGAGATCTTATCTTCAAACATGAGGAGAAGACCAAGAGAACTTCCAGACATAAATTATGCACCCGGACATAAATCACTGAGTCTCATAGCTTCTGTTTACATGAAATAAATTTATTTTCACTTAAGTCACTGAGGGTCAGATACTCTGTACCCTGAAGTTGAAAGCATCCTGATTAATACAGACGGACCAAAAAATCAGGCAAGAAGGGAGGCCGCAAGTCATCATTGAGCACTATGACTTCTGAAATTTCATTTAATCTTGACAACAGCCCAATAAAAATTATTAATCTTTTTTTGGCTTGTTTTTACAGATTAGAAAACTAAATCTTAGTAAAGTTATATAATTAATAGTAACAAAGCTGAAATTTGATTCCAGACCTGATACCAAATCTCAAAAATATAAAATCTCCTTCCCTCATTATTTACAACTCTAAAAAAATAAAAACCAAAAATTAGATGTGTTTTTAGCTAACAAAATTTTGGGAGAGCTAAAGAATATCATTCTTAAAACCTTGTCCTACGAATCTACAGACTTCAACTCTATTTTGTATCAAAGTTACATGGGAGAAAAGACAAAAATATGTGTGCATGTGTATAAAGAGTTCCAGAATGTTTCGTACAATGGCAAAAATCTCACAGAAAAAAGTGGGATGGACTCTAAGTGTAATATTTTTCAAGAATTAAATGTAATTTTTATTTTTATTTATTGTATTTAAATGCAATTATTCAAGAATTTAAAAATTTAAAAGTTAATGACAAATAGTTCCTAAACTGAAAGAATAACTTCCTTATTTCAAACTATTACATTAACCAAGTAGGTATCAATACAGAAACCACAAAGTTTACACTTCCTCAATTCTCATCTCTTCATGAAAACTGATTCAGCGTAAATCGTAGCAACAAAAAATTATATATACTAAAAATCAGTGATGTCATTTTTATACAGAAATTTACTAGAATTGGATTTTCAAAAAAGCTATTTATGTCAACTCAATCAGACATATATTCACCTTACAATGCCTTTATTACTATCTAATTGAGCATTACAAAATGGGCATGCCAGATTTCTGAGCTTACACATGCAACTTACCTTCCCACATGCTCTGCAATGATGCCTCCTTTTGGTGAATGTAAACCTGGCTTCACATTTCATGCAATTTGGAGCCTGAGAATCCGGTACCCATACTGGAGCCACCTCACCCAGAGTGGTGAATGGCTTTCTGGCAGAAATTCCAAACTGACCAGCTCTGAGATCATTATCTGGGCTATCTGGAGCTAATGCAAGGCATGGTCTATTGGAGATCTCAGCCTCATAATTTTCTAAATGTTCCCCATTTGTATCAACATTAGAGATGTTTCCCAAAGATGCACTGCAAACATTGGTTGCTGAGTTTTCCCCTAATTTTGCTTTCCCAAGGATATCATTTTTATTTTTAGTATTACTTCCACTGTTTGCAGGAAGGTCATTTTGTAAATGGTCTGATAATGGCTTTGGAATTTGAAGTTTAAGATTAGAAGGTTGCTTGGGTCTTGCACCACCAAAAGGAACACTGATAGATGGCAGGCTTGCTACTAGCTTGGGGGAAGACTGCCCAAGCACTGACGGAACTTGACTACAGAAATTACGTAAATAATTTTTCTTCATTAGGTCACCAGTGCTGTTTAAAAGTAGTCCACTTCCTTCTGTGGCCTCGTTTCCTCTCTGTTCATAAATATTTGAGTAGCATTCTGACTTGCTCTCCTCTATTTCTTTTTCTTCTGTTACTGAATCCTCTTTGGAGGGTAAAGTCTTTGGAACAAAAGAAACACCTGGGCTCCGCATTCCATAGGAATCACAACCATTAGATAGAGAATTTGCTGTATCTGTAACAGTGGAGAAATCACATTCTTCACTTTCATTGATGCAAGTTCCTTTTAAATCTAGACCTGCATCTGCCAATCCAACACACTGTCCTCCACTATCACCATTAGTGTCCTCAGGCTGACTAATCTGCAGAAACTTTTCCTTTTCTTCGTTTATTTGGCTATCATTCATCTCATTTAGTTTAGTCAACTTCCAATTAGTCAAGTCCTGAGATTCAGATAAATGCTCTGTGATATTAAGGAATTCTGTAGTGCCAAGAATTTCTTCATGTTCATAACCTTCATTTTCAACAGCCCTAACTTCACTAGGCACAAGGAAATCTGAAAATCGTTCACAGTCATTATCCCTTCCAGACCTATTAGGCACGTCTGGTTTGAGAAGCAAAGGTAAACCAGACCGGAGGGATTCTTCAGTTGTACTCTCCTCTGCTGGCTCTTTATTCATCAAAATCGCCTCACTCACATCGGAAAAGGAATTTGGACTCCCTAGATCTGTCCTAGGAGAGCTGATTTTGCCAGTGAGGTCCTCATCTGGTATACAGTTCTCTTGCTTTTTAATAACAGGACCTCCATCTGTTCCCTGGGATGAGATTACTGAATCAACTGTTAAACTTGTAATCATAGACATGGAGGGATCTCCACCTATACTTCCATCATCCTTTAGTTGTGAAGGGGAACAGACACTGGCTAGACTATCAGATAAAGTAGTACACAGATGGTTAACAGAACTCCCCTCTATTTTCGGTCTATTCAATGGATCCATTTGTTTCTCTGAGTTCATATCTTTTTCAGTGGACTCATTTATACTAAAACTAAACTGATCAGTTTGTCTGTTTTCATTATCCAGCGAACAGCTAAAAGCATCCATAAGGGATTGACTACTATAATTATTACAATCCTGTAAATCGTTTTGTAATGTCCTTTTATCACAGTTATGCATGACAGCTACAACAAGAACATTCTTCTCATCTGGCAGACAGGCCAGGTTTCCACATTTCTTCTCTCCTACTTCAACAGCACTGCATTGATCATCCCGATTATAGTTTCTCTTAATTAACTGATCTTCTGTAACAGCATTTTCATCAATCCACATTGTGGCAATCTCTGGATTTAGATTACAGTCCTGTCCATTAGCACAATGATCCTCTTCCTCTGTGGTCAGGGGAGCTGAATGAGCCACGGAGAAGACTTTCAGTTGTGGTTGTGACTCATTAGAAACTGCAGATTCATTCACACTGGCCAAAGCAGCGTTTAATGATAGCCGGTGAGAAGGAGGATCTAGAATCTTATTCCACTTTGTATCCAATAAAGTAGAAGAAACTGTTTCATCTGGGAAAAAATAAGTAATTATAATAAGTTTCCTGGTAACACTGGAAAAGCTACTATGACTAAGTTAATCAACATTTCCAACTATCCTTTGAAAATTAAATATTCCAAGGATATAAGATTTCTAATTTGGGGCTAAAGAAAATATATTTCAGACAATTCTCTGCAATTATATGTCACCAAATGGTAAAAACTCACGACTATTCTAAGCAACAAAAGAATTCTACCTCGGGCTGGGCAAGGTGGCTCACGCCTGTAATCTCATAACTTTGGGAGGTCGAGGCAGGTGGATTACCTGAGGTCGGAAGTTTGAGACCAGCCTGACCAAGATGGAGAAACCCCGTCTCTACTAATAATACAAAAATTAGCCAGGCATGGTGGCGCATGCCTGTAATCTCAGCTACCCGGCAGGCTGAGGCACGAGAATCGCTTGAACTCGGGAGGTGGAGGTTGCGGTGAGCCGAGATTGCCCCATTGCACTCCAGCCTGGGCAACAAGAGCAAAACTCTGTCTCGAAAAAAAATAAAATTCTACCTCAATCTAGTAACATAATTAAACTAACCCACAGGTGAATGGGACCCAGAAGAGGGGAAAGCACCCTTGGATTGAGCACAAGGCAGGACAGGAGCTAATCTAACGGATTAGATGGAAAAACTATCAGAACAGTGGTTAGGATACAGTAGTTAAGAAGGAAGGAAAATGAAGAAATTTTCTGTGGAGACTGAATGCTCTATAATCTATATCATAATTGGATGTGGGTTTGTGTGATATACCCATTTGTTAAAACTGGACAGTTAAGATCTATGTATTTTAATGTATATAAAGTTTACCTTTAAAAAAGTTGTAAAAAAAAATAATAAAGCAGGGAGAAGGTGATAAAGGTATAAATGAAACAAAATGGCAGCATATCAAATGCTGTGAAAGCTGGATGATGGGTAGACTGGGGTTTATTATACTTTCTATATTTTTTAAATTTGCCCAACACATGTTAAAAACGTTGCCACAGTATGTGAAATTCTGTAACCATGTCACAATACATTATTAATCAGGTTCATATTTATATTATTATCTGAGGACAATGAGTAAAAAGTACTCATTTATCATACTAAATCAACCTGCTTATAGTCTACCAATAAGCATAATTTCATATTTTTTTCTTTTAATTTCTTGATAGTAGTTCTCAAGGAATCTTTTTGTTGTTGTTGTTGTTGTTGTTGTTGTTGAGACAAAGTTTCACTCTTGTTGCCCAGGCTGGAGTACAGTGGCACAATCTTGACTCACTACAACCTCGGCCTCCTGGGTTTAAGCAATTCTGCCTCAGCCTCTCTAGCAGCTGGGATTACAGGCACCCACCACCACGCCCTGCTAATTTTGTGTATTTTTGGTAGAGACGGGGTTTCACTATGGTGGCCAGGCTGGTCTCAAACTCCTGACCTCAGGTGATCTTCCCTGCCTCAGCCTCCCAAAGTGCTGGGATTACAGGCTTGAGCTACTGCACCCGGCTCTCTGTTTACTTTTTAACAGATCATAACTACAATGGATAAGTTATTCTCTCAAGTTATAGGACTACTGACAAGTAAATTAGAGAGATAAGGAACAATGCACTCCATGTCTTTCCTGCTTTTTTTCTCCAGTATCTCTGATAATCATAGGCCTGAAATTATGCAGATATATTTGTAAACTAAATCCTCATCTGTAACATTAATCTTCAATGTGTCCATAGCACCTTTATCCAAACTCTATTAAGGCATTTACTACACTGAAATGCAATGGTTTATTCACCCATCTCTTTGAATCATTGAGTGATTTCTGAATGCAGAAACCATTTCTTTCCATCAATATCAGCCCTCACTTTGCATAGTGATTGACAGATTTTAGATTCACAGTAAATATGTGAGTATCTACCATAGTAAAAGCATTAGGATCGAGGAACATGAAGATTAAATGATAGCTCTTGCCTCTAAGAAGTATATAATCTCATTGGGAGAATAAGCGATAGATACTAACATCTAATCAGCAGTATGGAATAGCACAGATACAGTAAGTCCTCACTTAACGTTGTTGATAAGTTCTTGGAAACTGCAATTATAAGCAAAACAACTCACTGTATAAGGAAGCCAATTTTACTATAAGCTAATTGATATAAACAACAGTTAAGGTTCTATGGCATACAGTACATCATTTTGCTTAAAATCAGTTTCCAAGAACTTATCAAAGACATCAAGTGAGGACTTAGCGTATTTGAAAACTATTACGTGGAAATAGAAAATAAATTCAAAGGAGAAAGACATTTTCTAGAATGAGGTAAGTGAGCGTGAATTCATGGAGGCAGGAAGAACTGGGCTACACTTCAAAAACAGTTTGGAAAAGAAAGCATTAGTAAATACAGGAATAAGAAAAAGCATCTCCCCAAATATAAGAATTTAAGGAAGCAATAAGTAAATCAGCTTGAGCTGAGAGAAGAATTAGTGTAAAGAAGCAGTAAAAAGAAGTTAAAAAGGGCACAAAACTCAGATTGTGTGAAGAATGAGCTTAGTATGCTCTGAAATGTTAAATCCTGAATTTACCAAATTTGGACCAGTAGAGATTTGAAATTTAGTAACACAGGCTTCCTTAAAAGGAAAAAAAAAAAAAAAAAGCAAAGAAGTCATATTTCCAATATAGTTCCTGGAAATAAAAAACAGTTATAGCTTCTTACAAGAATATTTAGCAATGTTCAATCAGAAATGATCAGGTATTAAAATTTTCATTATTCAATCACCTCCTACCTGGGCATAATGTTAACTGCCTAGTGTCACCACAGTCTGTGGTATATTTTCTCATTTAAAGGAGAAAATAAAGTAACACAAAATGAGAAATCATTTTATTTAAAGTATATTCTCTAAGATACCATGAGGCTGAAGTGACAGTTTTTAATGCAACTGGTAGTGAGATTCAAAACAAGGTTCAAACAAATGAACTACAAAGTTACAACCAATAAGCTGATTTCAGAAATCCTTCTCCTTTTAAAGGAGTTATTATTTTGTAAGCAATTGTTCTATTTTTTATTTTATTTTTTGGGACAGAGTCTTGCTCTGTCACCCAGGCTAGAGTGCAATGGTGCAATCTCCACTCACTGCAACCTCCACCTCCTGGGTTCAAGCGATTCTCCTACCTCAGCCTCCTGAGTAGCTGGGATTACATGCGTGGGCCACCACGCCTAGCTAATTTTTTTTTAGTAAAGATGAGGTTTCACCATGTTGGCTAGGCTGGTCTCGAACTCCTGACCTCGTGATCCACCCACCTCGGCCTCTCAAAGTGCTGGGATTACAGGCATGAGCCACTGCACCAGGCCAGCAATTGCTCTATTTTTATAACTAAAATATTTTTACTGATTAAACAAAAATGTATTGAAAAAAACAACTATACACAAAGCACCCTAATATAATCTACAGAAGTCACAAAGACAAATGTAATGCAAAGAGTTTTATTAGAGTCAGTGGTATTCTAGAAGCACAGTATTCATATGATTAGGTGTAATACATGTCTGGGTACCTTATGACTTAAAGAACTGTGATACACAGAGGGCTAAATCAAAGAAAGGATTAAGAAAATACTTATACAAACAGTTGAAACTCAGAAAATAATATACCTTCCAGCTTGGTACATACAAAGCCCACCTGGATGATGTAAAACCCCAAATGATCAGATTTCACATTTATATGAATCAGGAATGAGCCTAGGAACATAGGTTAGTGTTAGGTCATCAATGGTAAAATATGAGAAGAGCAGGCCATTCTGGCAGCCTTCTTCTCTCTTTTCTCTCCTTACTGTCATGATCCCATATTCAATTTAAGGCTGGCTCTGTCACCTGAGCTGGAGTGGCATGATCACTAGGGCTCAAGTGATTCTCTCTCCTTGACCTCCCAAATAGCTGGGACCACAGGTTTGCCACCACACCTGGCTAATTTATTTTGTATTTTTTGTAGAGATGGGGTTTCACCACTTTGCCCGGATTGGAATCACGGACTTTAGATGGAAATATATCACTTTGTAAACTTGTTACAAGCCATTTCCTCTTAGAAATAGAGAGCAGAAGGCCGGGCGCGGTGGCTCACGCCTGTAATCCCAGCACTTTGGGAGGCCGAGGTGGGTGGATCTCCTGAGGTCAGGAGTTCAAGACCAGCCTGGCCATCATGGTGAAACCCTACCTTAAAAAAAAAAAAAAAAAAAAAAAGAACACAGGAACACAGGCTGCGTGCAGTGGCTCACACCTGTAATCCAAGCACTGCATGCCACTGCACACCAGCCTGAGCAACAGAGCAAGACTCTGTCTCAAAAAACAAACAAATAAACAAAAACAGCCAGGTGCAGTGGCTCATGCCTGTAATCCCAGCACTTTGGGTGGCCGAGGTGGGTGGATCACCTGAGGTCAGGCGTTCGAGACCAGCCTGACCAATATGGTGAAACCCCATCTCTACTAAAAAACACAAAAAGTAGCTGAGCATGGTGGCGGGCACCTTTAGTCCCTGCTACTCAGGAGGCTGAGACAGAAGAATTGCTTGAATCTGGGAGGCAGAGGCTGCAGTGAGCCAAGATCGTGCCATTGCACTCCAGCCTGGGTAACACAGCAAGACTCCGTCTCAAAAAAAAAAAAAGAAAAGACAAGACACAGGGAAGCAGGGTAAAGAGAAAGAAATTTAATTATGACTTACTCATTCAAGTTAAACCAAGAGGGAAATTTAGAGAAAAGCCTTCCCTAAATAGAAGTGAACCTTGGCCAGGCATAGTGGCTCATGCCTATAATCCCAGGACTTTGGGAAGCTGAGGAGGGAGGACTGCTTGACACTAGGAGTTTAAGACCAGCCTGGCTAACATGGCGAAATCCCTTCTCTATTAAAAATACAAAAATTAGCCAGGTGTGGTGGCAGGTGCCTGTAATCCCAGCTACTCTGGAAGCTGAGGCACAAGAATCTCAAGCTAGGGAGGCGGAGGCTCAGTGAGCCAAGACTGCATCACTGCATTCCAGCTTGGGAGACAGAGTAAGACTTTGTCTCAAAAAACAAACAAACAAAAGAAGTGAATCTTAAGTGGACATTTCTACTGAAGCTTGAGAAAGTATAATTAACCATTTAGGCAGTTATGATGTAAATAGTTTTAAATGTATCTTTACTTTATTGGGCAATCAATATGAAATGAGCTATTTTTCTTAGTTTGGGAAATGCAAGCACATTTCTTGACTATACATTCATTGTATAGGGTAGGTAAAGCTCAGGCTCCAGTGTTAACACTGCCTGGATTCTAATCCTGCCACTCGTTCGCAAGATAGCTTTGAGAAAAGTGCTTAACCTCTCTGTGCCTCTATTCACATCTTAAAAACGGCAATGAGAAGGTCTGTGGGATTGTATCTAAATATTCCTTATTTGGTGCTAAAAATATTATTTCTTCCTCTGTAGATTATTAAATAATATTATTGTCCTTAAGTCACCAGACCTGATTTTATTTTTTTAAGTACTGCATCTTCTTATATCCCCACATTCTCTATACCACAAATGCAAAGATTCATCAATATAAATTCTTACCTTCGTTTTGTTCAAATTCATCTAACACCTTGTCCAGGTTGTAAGCTTCTGCTTGGAAGTAATTCTCCATCGGTGAGGAAACACCGCTTAAGAGACTTGTTTAAACCTAAAAAGTAAATGTGTATTACAATTTGAATAATTAAAATATAATTCATAAATCTTAAGTATATACACAAGGATAAAATCTCTTATAAATCTTTTCAGACAATAGTAAACTATAAAACTTTGTATCCACTGGATATATTGTAAGATCTTTAAGCTAATGAATTCTAGAAACCTGTAAGCTGACAACCAACAAAACATAACTCAACATAAAAGGAAGACTTGGTGATCATTTCATGCTTCAAAAGACACATTTCAGATGCTAGGAAAGGAATCATTGTTTGGTATAAAATTATGTTTCTATTAAAAAACAAAGCTTACAGAATTTTTTTTCAAATGGGAAATGACAGGAAAGTTTAAGTACAGGAGTAAGAGTTACTAGTTCCAAAATGCTAATGATAACAACTCTGACCTGGTTACTCTTTTTTTAAATTTTTTTGAAAGGAAGTCTCACTCTTGCCACCCAGGCTGGAGTGCAATGGCTTGATCTAAGCTCACTGCAACCTCTTGCCTCCCAAGTTCAAGCAATTCTCCTGCCTCAGCCTCCCAAGTAGCTGGGATTACAGGCATGCACCACCAGGCCTGGCTAATTTTGTATTTTTAGTAGAGACAGGGTTTCACCATGTTGGTCAGGCTGGTCTCTGACCTCAAGTGATCTGCCCACCTCAGCCTCCCAAAGTGCTGGGATTATAGGCATAAGCCACTGCACTTGGCCCTGACCTGGTTATTCTTTTAACTCTCTTGTTTTCAAGTACCATTTCTAAGCTTTCTTTAATCGATCCAAAAGCATTCTCTGGGCATATATACTAGGTGTGTCAACAATTTAACAGACAGCAAGGGCACATAATAGGTGTTAAATAAATGATACCTATTATCTCCTTTTTCCATTCATTATCATGATCTCTACATCTATCTATTTACTTAATGTCTCAAATTTTTCTTTCCAACTAAAATTCTGCTTGGGGCCGGGCACGGTGGCTCACCCCTGTAATCCTAGCACTTTGGGAGGCTGAGGCGGGCAGATCACCTGAGATCAGGAGTTCGAGACCAGCCTGGCCAACATAGTGAAACCCTGTCTCTACTAAAAATACAAAAATTAGCTAGGCGTGGTGGCAGGCGCCTATAATCCCAGCTACTTGGGAGGCTGAGGCAGGAGAATTGCTTGAACCTGGGAGGTAGGGGTTGCAAAGAGCTGAGATCGTGCCATTGCACTTCAACCTGGAGGACAAGAACGAGACTTCGCCTCCAAAAAAAAAAAAAAAGAAAATTCTGCTTGGCTTCTTATTGATATAATATAGGGAAGGGAGGTCAAACTACAAATTCCCCAAAAAGTCTGAGCAAGGAAAACATGAAAAAGAAAATCAGAAATGTAATAGCCTGCCTTTATAAACTTTAAGTCAAATATAAAAAATGATGAACTGTCTTTCACTTACTAAGGTAGTATTTCTTCTTCTCTGAGGTATATAAAAGTGTCAATGATAGTTCTCTCATTTTACAAATAAGAAAACAAGCATAGGGAATTTAACTGACTTATTCAAGTATTTCCTGGCCAGGTTTGGTGGCTCATGCCTGTAATTCCAGCACTTTGGGAGGCCATGGCGGGTGGATGATCTGAAGTCAGGAGTTTGAGACGAGCCTGGCCAACATGATGAAACCCTGTCTCTAGTAAAAATACACAAAAAATTGGCCAGGTGTGGTGGCGTGCACCTGTAGTCCCAGCTACTCAGGAGGCTGAGGTAAGAAAATTGCTTGAACCCAGGAGGTGGAGGTTGCTGTGAGCCGAGATCGCACCACTGCACTCCAGCCTAGGCAACAAGAGTGAAGCTCCTCTCAAAAAAAAAAAAAAAAAAGTATTTCCCCGTGATTATTAATTTGGTTAACATCTATAGACTGACTGGCTCCTACTAGGTTATTTAAGTTTAGGTAGGCAAATAGGCTATGTAATCTGTGAATGGTTTTTTTTTTTTTGGAGACAGAGTCTCACTCTGTCACTCAGGCTGGATTGCAGTGGCTTGATCTCAGCTCACTGCAACCTACCCCTCCTGAGTTCTGAGTTCAAGCGATTCTCCTGCCTCAGCCTCCTGCGCAGCTGAAACTACAGGTATGTGCCACCATGCCTGGCTAATTTTTGTATTTTTAGTAGAGATGGGGTTTCACCACGTCAGCCAGGCTGGTCTCAAACTCCTGACCTCAAGTGATCTGCCCATCTCAGCCTTCCAAAGTGCTGGGATTACAGGCATGAGCCACTGCAGCCAGCCTATAATCTATGAATGGTTTTTTTGTTTTTTTAAAATATCTATCTTGTCTAATTATTTACAGGTCAAAATCATTTTCATACACACATTACAGGTCAAAATCATTTTCATATGCACAAACATTTTTGATAGGTTGCATATTTTATCTGTCTACTAATGCTAAGAGCAAATGAATTTCTCACAGCACACAGTCTGGCACATTTAATATACACCTACAATATTTAACAGCATTTTATGGTCATTATATGTAAAATATTAGTAAACAAATAATCAGATCACATATTTATCTACTGTATTCGTCTATACTGTAATCAAGTCTCAGATTTAATCTCTAACATTATGAAGCTTATAAGTTAGTCAACAGTAAACAATGCTAAGAAAATTTAAATAACAATAAATGATTTTAATAACTCAGCACAGGAGATACCAAGTGATTAATTTGTCAGATAAAAGTGCTATAGAGTAAGCAGTATAGAACTTCAAGAGGTTAAGTTCATTATTCTTCATTTGATCTCTTTGCTCAAATACCACTTTCAAAGGGAAGTATTCTATGAACCCCCTAGAAAAGGTGATGGCTCCCCTTATAAGGGGACAGACAGAGACAGGAGGCAGTTACCCTGTCTTCAAGTTTAAGACAGCCTGAAGGCCAAAAAACCGAACTGCCCATTCCAGATGAAGCCTGCCCTTTCCCAACTGATTTTTTTTTTTTTAAGTTCAGGATACATGTGCAGAGCATGCAGGTTTGTTACATAGGTATATGTGTGCCATGGTGGTTTGCTGCACCAACTGAGCTGTCCTCTAAGTTCCCTCCCTTCACCCCTGACCTCCCAACAGGCCCTGGTGTGTGTTGTTCCTCTCCCTGTCCAACTGATTATTTCTGAATAATGCCCACCTGCGCACTGGGAGTATGAGGTGGGGTCTCAGGAAGTTCACCCTGTTTGTAAGTGGAAGAAACTTGGCCTCTCCTGTTTCTGTGTGGTAACCTGAGATTCAATCTGTGAGATGGGGGCCTGTTAACAGAAATCCCTCTCACTTTGTTGAGTTTTTTTTCCTTTTTGCCCAATAAATTCCCTTCCCCCTCACCCTTCAAAGTGTCTATGAGCCTAATCTTTCTTGGTTGTGCGACAAGAACCCAGTTTTTTCTACAACAATAATCCCTCATGGTACCCCACTCTTGGTCCTTATAACATTTATCACCCGCTGGGTGCGGTGGCTCACACCTGTAATCCCAGCACTTTGGGAGCCCAAGGTGGGTGGATCACGAGGTCAAGAGAACGAGACCATCTGGCCAACATGGTGAAACCCTGTTTCTACTAAAAATACAAAAATTTGCTGGACGTGGTGCTGTGCACCTGTAGTTCCAGCTACTCGGGACGCTGAACCCAAGAGAATCACCTGAACCCAGGAGGCAGAGGTTGTAGTAAGCTGAGATCGTGCCACTGCATTCCAACCTGGTGACAGACTGAGACTCCGTCTCAAAAAACAAACAAAAAATTTATCACTATCTATAAATACACATCAGTGTTATTATTTGTCAGTCTCTCCCACCAGACTGTAGGTACTACAGGGCACCCACCAGACTGTGTTCACCATGTATTCCTGGTGATTCACATAGCGCCTGATGTGCTAATGTGGTATCTATTTCAATTAATACCTGTGGAATGAATAAATGAACAGTGTATAAGCAGCTGGTCAAGTTGTTCTGAACTCCAACTACTGTAACTGATTCAAACAAGCCACAAAAATGAATTCTAAACTATTATATTAAGTAACCGGTTATTGGGGAAGAAACTATTCACAGTCCCTCAGGGTATCATTCCACAGGTAAATGGCTAATTTCAAAGAAGGAAATGTATGTTTACAATGAGAAGATATGGCAATCATCAACTTAGCCAAATGATTTAACTCAGTACCACCAACAGTTTAACAAACTGACATTATGCACTTTCCAATACGATGCAATGAGAAATATAAAACATCACCTGTACAGTATTCTTGCCCAAATATGTAGCCTGAATTTAATCCTCAGGAGACAATTTGATAAATCTAGAATGTGAGGCATTCTATATCTGATCTGAACTTTCCAAAATATTAAATGTGGCTGGGTGCAGTGACTCACATCTATAATCCCAGTACTTTGGGAGGCCAAGGTGGAGGATTGGATTGCTTGAGCCCAGAAGATCAAGAGCAGCCTGGGCAACATAGCAAGGCCCCATCTCAACAAAAATAAAAATAAAAATTAGCCAGGTGTGGTGGTGCAGCTATGAAAGAGGCTGAGGTGGGAGAATCGTTTAAGCCTAGAAGTTCGAGGTTACAGTGAGCTACGACTGCACCATCGCATTCTAGCCTAGGTGACAAAGCAAGACCTCGTCTTAAAAAAAAATACAACTCTAAGGCACCATAACAAAAAAAAAAAAAAAAAAGGAAAAAACAAGATAATTCGCAACTAGAACAGACAAAACATTAAATAACCAAGTGTCGCCGGGCATGGTGGCTCATGCCTTTAATCCCAGCACTTTGGGAGGCTGAGGCAGGTGGATCACAAGGTCAGTAGTTCGAGACCAGCCTGGCCAACATGGAGAAATCCCATCTCTACTAAAAATACAAAAAAGTAGCTGGGCATGATGGCGCATGCCTGTAATCTCAGCTACTCGGGAGGCTGAGTCAGGAGAATCACTTGAACCCAGGAGGCGGAAGGTGCGGTGAGCCGAGATCCCGCCATTGCACTCCAGCCTGGACAACAAGAGGGAAACTCTGTCTCAAAAAAAAAAACCAACCAAGTCATGCACTGACTTGATTCTGGATCATGAAAACATACATACGCACACAGCATAAAATAACATTTTGAGAACAATCTCAGAAGAAATTTGGATACGGATTATAACACTGAATTATCATTTTCTTAGATGTAATAATGGCATTCTGATTTTGCAGGAGAATGCCTTACTTGTTCTCTTAGAATGCCTGCTGAAGTGTTTAGAGAGGAAGTGTTGTGTTGTCTACAACTAACTTTTAAATGATTCAAGGAAAAATAGCAACTCTGTGAGCGTGTATGTGTGGGAAGGGGAGAGACGTGTGCAAAAGGGACAAAATGGTAAAAAAAACTGGTAACTCTAGCTGAAGTATATATGGGTCTTAATTGTTCTAGTCTTTCAATTTTTCTGTAGGCTTAAAATTTTTAAAAAGAAAAAAGGGCACACTGAGCTGATGGGTGATAAACATTCCTTCCTACTCTAAATATAAACATTCTAGACAAAACTAATTAAAGAGTTTAGCACTTTGGAAGGCCAAGGTGGGGGGAACACTTGACACAAGGAGTTCGAGATCAGCGTGGACAACATAGTGAGACCCCATATCTGTAAAAAATTTTAAATTTTTGCTGGGTGTAGTGGCACACGCCTGTAATCCCAGCTACTCAAGAGGCTGAGGCAGGTGGACTGCTTGAGCTCAGGAGACAAAGGTTGCAGTGAGCCATGATGGCAGCACTGCAATCCAGCCACAGCAAGAGTGAGACCCTGTCTCTAAAACAGTAAGAAAAAAAAAGAAAAAAATTGTAAATAAACAAAATATTTAAAAAGAGTTTAAACAGTCAAATTCAAAAGCAAGAAAGAGAAATACACAAATGCCATAAACCTAGAAGAAAAGCAGGAAGTGAAGAGTGGCGATCCATAGGAGTATCAAAATAGCAACCTTTAAGCCTGAGGCTTGAAAGGGAGCAGGAAGAATAAGAATTACTGGCTGCAAACATAGAAATGTATGCACTGGAAGGGCCAAACTGAGTTTTCTATGTGAAGTCAGGAGCTGGGGAAGAACTCCCCTCAGTGGTCCCAAGACTCAGCAATGGAGAAGGATTGAATAGAGTGCCAATAAAAATCAACCATGAGAAATTAGAATTCCTACCCTAGTCCTTACTCAAGAGTAAGAATGATATTAAGTCTTCTCATCCAGGAACATTTAGGGTTTATCTTTATGCTAACCCAGCTCTTCCTATGATAATGTTTTTAACTTTAAAAAGTCATTAAATATTGGGTAGCCAGGGGAGAGAATACATGCAACTACAAAGGAGTAGCACAATGAGGATCTCTGTAGTGATAGAATCATGCTGTATCTTAACTGTGATGGTGGTTACACAGCTGCAAAGGCGGCTGGCTGGACTGTGACATCACAGCTGCAGCTACTATCGAAGGGAAAAATGGATTTTGTGGACTTTGGTGGATAACTGATAGTTTTTGCTACAATGGGTGGAAACTTCCTAAAGAGGCAACGCCTGAAGGATGAGATTTTGACAAGTGAAGGCAGAAAAGGGCACTCTCTTCGCACTCCCATGTGAAAGGCTAAAGGAGAAACAGCTTGCCAACTGCACACTGAGTTTTGGTGAAGAAGGTATTGCTGCCAAGCGCCTCTGCTCCATCCCCAACTGAAGAGAAAAGGAGCTCAGTTTCCTATCAAACACTGCTGATCCCATGCTTTTCCTTAGAGCTTAACATGGAAGTCGGTGAATTTAGCCAGAGTATGCAACGTTCCATTAGTGAGTAGTATAATCAGTTTCTGCAATCTCTCTCACCTGTATACCCTCCATTTTCTACCCCTTCTGAAAGGAAAATCTTGGGGCCCCAAAATCACTAAGCTAAAGGGAAAAGTCAAGCTGGAAACTGCTTAGGACAAATCTGCCTCCCATTCTATTCAAAGTCACCCTTCTGCTCAGTGAGGTAAAAGCATATCTGATTGCCTCCTTTAGAGAGGCTAATCAGAAACTCAAAAGAATGCAACCATTTGTCTCTAAACTCCCTGTGATCTGGAAGCCTCCTCCCTGCTTCCAGTAGCCCTGCCTTTGCTTCGAGTTGTCCCACCTTTCTGGACAGAACCAATATTCATCTTACATATGTTGACTGATGTCTCATGTCTCCCTAAAATGTAGAAAATCAAGCTGTGCTCTGACCACCCGAGGCACATGCTGTTAGTCTAACAGGAGTTAAGAAGAAATCACGCAGGCACACAGTAGGGGTACGAGAGACCTCGGTAAAGCTTTTCTTTTTAATGAAAAGTAGCCCCGAGTCACTTTCTTTTTTCTTTTGAGACCGAGTCTCACTCTGTCGCCCAGGCTGCAGTGCAGTGACGCACTTGCCTCAGTCTCCCGAGTAGCTGGTATTACAGGCAAGCGCCACCATGCCTAGCTAATTTTTGTATTTTTAGCAGAGACAGGGTTTCACAACATTCGCCAGGCTGGAAATCATTTTCTAACAAAGAGCAGTCTGTGAAGTCAAGCTGCAGACAAGACAAGCAAGCTGGGAGCTTGCACGGGTGAATGCCAGCAGAAACTAGGGACTAGACATGTTCAAGATGTAGACTCCATCCTCCCTTCTCTGCCAGCCATGAGTACAGTAAGGAGCAGGTAAGATGGTGCCTGCCAAGGGGAAAGTTCGTTTGCATAATAAGATTAGGGTGGGGCAACCAGCCTTCCCTGCATGCTATGCCCAGCTAATTTTTGTATTTTTAGTAAACACAGTGTTTCACCATGTTGGTCAGGCTGGTCTCAAACTGCTGACCTCAGGTGATTCGCCCGCCTTGGCCTCCCAAAGTGCTGCGATTACAGGCATGAGCCACCACGCCCAGCTAAATAATCTTAAGACTTGGAAAAAAAAAACATGATTTCTAATCAGGAAAAAGTCAAGGATTCCTGCTCTACAACAATTAATACTTCCAGTTTTCTGCTGGAAATTATTCCCTCTACATAATAACTTATCTAGAATAAGTGGACAAAAATACAAAATAAAATAATGTAATTAAATTTACATTTCTGGGCTGGATGTGGTGGCTCACGCCTGTAATTCCAATACCTTGGAAGGCTGAGGTGGGCGGATCACGAGGTCAGGAGTTTAAGACTAGACTGGTCAATATGGTGAAACCCTGTCTCTACTTAAAAAAAATACAAAAATTAGCTGGGCATGGTGGCTGGTGCCTATAATCCCAGCTACTTGGGAGGCTGAGGTAGGAGACTTGCTTGAATTGGGACCTGGGAGGCAGAGGTTGCAGTGAGTCGAGATCCTGCCACTGTACTCCAGCCTGGGCTACAGAGGGAGTCTCCAGCTCAAAAAAAAAAAAAATTTACATTTCTGATTCCCCATCCCCATGTCAGGCTTCCATGTGCAAGAAAGTCTGAAGTCCTGTGTGCCTCAGCTGATTACCACCCCCTAACCCCCACCCCCCCACCCTCCTATCCCCCCCCACCCCCACCCCCCACCCACCCTGCTTTCTCCAATATCCCTGATTGCCCAGGAGTATTCCCCGACTAAAGCTTCCCCT
>CAUYLG010008532.1:0-21522 GCA_963573385.1 Cacajao melanocephalus | reverse complement strand
CACCATGTTAGCCATGCTGGTCTCAAACTCCTGACCTCAGGTGATCCACCCACCTCAGCCTTCCCAAAGTGTTGGGATTACAGGTGTGAGCCACTATGCCTGGCCATTTCTTGTTGTTATTGGATTTTTTTTTTTTTTTTTTGAGTTGGAGTCTTGCTCTGTTGCCAGGCTGGAGTGCAGTGGCGCAATATTGGCTCACTGTACCCTGTGCCTCCTGGGTTCAAGCCATTCTCCTGCCTCAGCCTCTTGAGTAGCTGGGACTACAGGTACATGCCACCATGAACAGCTAATTTTTGTATTTTTAATAGAGATGGGGTTTCACCATGTTGGCCAGGAGAGTCTCGATCTCTTGACCTCAGGTGATCTGCCCGCCTCAGCCTCCCAAAGGGCTGAGATTACAGGCATAAACTACCACACCCAGCCTGTTTGCCTGAATTTTGTTCCAGAATATGTTTTATTAAAGTCACTGTTGGCCAGGCTGGGTGGCTTACGCCTGTAATCCCAGCACTCTGGGAAGCCTAGGTGGGTGGATCAGTTCAGGTCAGGAGTTCAAGACCAGCCTGACTAACATGATGAAATCCTGTCTCTACTAAAAATACAAAAATTAGCTGGGTGTGGTGGCTCACGCCTGTAATCCTAGCACTTTGGGAGGCCGAGGTGGGTGGATCACCTGAGGTCAGGAGTTCATGACCAGCCTGGCCATCAAGGTGAAACCCTATCTTTAAAAAAAAAAACAAAAAACTAATGTTAGCAAGGCATTGTGGTGTGCACCTGTAATCCCAGCTACTTGGGAGACTGAGGCAGGAGAATCACCTGAACCTGGCAGGCGGAGGCTGTAGTGAGTAAATATCTGTTATTTGTTTATTTATTTTGAGACAAGATCTTACTCTGGTGCCCAGGCTAGAGTGCAGTGTGCAATCACAGCTCACTGCAGCCTCAACTTCCCAGGCCTAAGTGATCCTCCCACCCCAGCCTCCCGAGTAGCTGGGACCACAGCTGCATGGCACCACACTCAGCTAGTTTTTGTATTTTTTTGTGGAGACAGGGTCTTGTTATGTTGCCCAAGCTGGTCTTGAACTCCTAGTCTCAAATGATCCACCTGCCTGGGCCTCCCAAAGTGCTGGGACTACAGATGTGAACCATCCACCTGGCTACTTTTCTTTCTTCAGACCTGACCTTGATCTCAGACAGCCCAAGGGACTTGCCATGACTGGAAGGGAAGAGAGAGGGAAGGTAGGGTTGCTACCCAGCAAGAACAAAGAAAAATGAAAAAGAAATTGATATTCAGGTTTTGACATTCAAAATGAGATTTAAAAACAGTTTGACATATAATTTACACACCCTACAGTTCACCCATTGTAAAGTGTGTAACTCGGCCAGGTGCGTTGGTTCGTGCCTGTAATCCAGCACTTTGGGAGGCCAAGGAGGGCGGATCATGACGTCAGGGGTTCAAGATCAGCCTGGCCAAGATGGTAAAACCCTGACTCTACAAAAAAATTAGCCAGGCCTGGTGGCAGGTGCCTGTAATCCCAGCTACTCAGGAGGCTGAGGCCGAAAGATGCTTGAACTGGTGAGGTGGAGGCTGCAGTGAGCTGAGATTGCACCACTGCACTCCAGCGTGGGGACAGAGCATGATTCCGTCCCAAGAAAAAAAAAAAAGTATAACTCGATGGTTTTTAATATATTACATTATGAATTTTTTAGATTGTGGTAAATTGTATATAACATAAACTTTTCTGTTTTAACTTTTTCTTCTTCCCCAGTAGAGATGACAGTCTTGCTTTGTTGCCCAAGCTGTTCTGGAACTCCCACCTCAAGCGATCCTCCTCCTTTGGTCTTCCAAAGTGCTGGGATTATGGGTGTAAGCCACTGCACCTGGTCCATTTTAACCATTAAGTGTACAACTCAGTGACTTTAATTGCATTTACACTCTTGGTGCCACCCCAAATAGGATTTTTGAGAGGAAAAAAAAAAGTCGATTGATATCCCAGCATGATCAGGCAACAAAGAATTTTTTAAATACCTTTATCTTTCATTTGTTGTATCAAGGACCCTAAAGGCCATAGTTTCTGCTACCACATACAGAAGAAACTCCTCTCTGACATTAAGACTTAGCCTTGCCCAATCTTCCCATGGAGGTGGTAGCTGTGCTGGTGATGGGGTGTGAGTGTGGGTTTGGGTGTGGTGTGGAGTGACTGTGGTGAACATAGTCGGGAGGACGGTGGCTGCAGGGACTCGGGAGGTGTCGACTGTGGCTGTGGCGGGAGCTCTGTCTGTGTCCAGGTGGCATGGAGCTCACTGGGAAGGGTTGGCATTAACAGCCATGCCCCATCCCCTGGCCAGCGCCTGTCCCAGTTTAGTCCTGCTCCCATTCTGTCAGCTGGGTAGGGGTTTGGAAGGGGGCAGATCAGAATAGAACAGTCACCTTCCCCAGTGCTTTTCCCCCGCGGAATCCTTATCAGAGCGTTGGACCGGGCAGGGTGAGTGTGGAGGTGAGCCTGCCTGGGTAGAGCTGTCCTTCCCAAGTCCCCTGCGAGTTCCTCTTATACCCATGTCCCTCGCCAGCCTCTGACACAGGAGAAGGGCCACCGCAGCCCTAAGAGGGTTAGAGAGCTGCCAGGGGACAGGTAGGCGGGAGGCTGGTGCCTCCTGGGATGGCTCACGTCTCAGACCTAGCCCTCACCCCACCTGCTTGGGTCCTGGAGAGTTTCCAAAGCCCCGCCCACCAGGCTCCTGGTAACCCTGTCATGATTTTGTCCCAGGGTCCCCAGAGCCTCTTCTGGTGGGAAGATAATGGCAGGAACCCTTCAGTAGGAAATCAGACCTGGAGAGGGCCTTGGCCAGACTCTCATCCTCCCTGAAGCCTCCTGACCCCACCCAGCCCCTTCTACCTGGATACTCTTTCCCCCAGCTGCCTCTCTTCCCATTTGGAGATATTTACCAAAGAGGGAAAAACAATCCTCCATGACCCACCCCCCTCCACAAGGTCTGTAGCCCCGGCTGTACACGCCTCCCAACACAGCCCTTCTTCCTCCCAGTTCACCACAGCTCATCTCACTGGAAACCTGGCATCCTCCACTGCTTCCTGGCTTCTCTGGAGAAGCTGTGAAGGGTCCAGGCTGGCCAGGTGGGGGTGGGGACGGATGGCTTCCCAAGGCCAGGGAGGGAGGCTCGAGCCTTTGGCAACTTCTACCTGGAGTCCTGGTTTCTTTGGCCCTTCCATGGGCCACCCACAAGCTCTTCAATGGGTCACCCATCTAGTGGTCCATGACCCCATCTCCCGGCCAGCCAACCCACTCTAGCACCCCCAATCTGCCTTTCTTGCCTGTGCCCCCAGGATGCCCAGGTCTTGCTTGGTGGACCTGGTGCTGCTGAGAAGCCTTTGGAGGTGCTGGTGTCCCACAGAGGAAGGGTGAAAGCAGCATCAGCACCCTCTGCCCAACCCGTGCTGGGCCTGTCAGGGCCACCCCGTTACCTGGCACACTCAGGGCCAGGAAGATCTGGTCTTTGATGGCTCTGCCCACACCCTAGGACACTGGGTTCTCACCTCCTGCCCCTTCTGGATCAGGCTGGCTGGAGCCAAAGCTGGGGGACAGGGCCCCGGCATTGCTGGGCCTCTGCTGGAGATTCTGTGGGTGCTGAGGCCTGCCTGACAACAATAGGGAAAGCAGCAGCTACCTGGGACATAAGAGAGAAGGAACAGAAACACACCTGAAGCCCATTCCCTGCCATCGGGCAGAGGGATTATGCTCCAGGAGTAGGGAGTGGCGCAGGAAGCCAGGCTCATGCTCCCTGTCCCCACCCACACCCTCTCCTGACCAGGGACAATTTCACAGAAAACTCAGTCAAGAACTGGAGATCAGGGCTCTGTGTGGGCCAGGGTCAGGGTTCCGTCTATGTCTAAGGCCAGTGCTCATTGGATGGCCAGGACCAGGGCTGAGTCTGTGGCAAGTGTGGGGTCAGGCGTTGGCAAGTCTGGAATTTGAATGTGTGCCAGGCTAGACCTGGTCTCTCTCTCACACTGTTCTTCCCCTGCCCGAGCCTCTCATCAGAGGCCATCCCAAGACCTGAAATAACCCATCCTGATACCTGAAATAAATTGAATGTGAATTCTGACCTCACATGGATAAATATTTCAACAATAATACTTTTAAAACACCCTCAGTGTCCGGAACAGGATGCGGGTCGGGCCTGGAGGGTGGAGTAATATTCCTCCTGTCATGAGCCAGCTTCAGCCCCCTCAGCCAGGACCTCCCTGGGCCTCCAGTCCAGGGCAGCGTTCCCCTCCTCCTCTGAGCTCCTGAGCCTTGTCAGGCCTGCAGTTAATCTGCAGTTACACCTGCTGTTCTGTGGTAGAGTCCTGCCCCGCTCCACACCCTCCATGTGCCTCCCTGCACAGAGGGGACCCTTCTCCACTGACAGTCCAGAGCCATGGCTTCCCATCTGCTCCATCCCACTTGGCTCCCTGGGACAGGAGGAGGGGCTGCACTGGGGGTCATCCTGTGTCCCTCCTCCAGGGCCACAGGAGGGGCTGTATGGAACCCCAAAGTGTCCTGGAGTGTGGGGTGGCAGCGGGCAAGGTGGGACCCCAAGGGGAGGAGCAGGGCAGAGGCAGGTCACTCGGGGGCTGAGCCAGGAAGACATTTGCCTAGACACACGGGCAGTGGGGCCAGTGGGTGCTGCACTTTGCCTGTATACCTTCCAGGGCAGGCTTCCCCAGCTGCAGGGATGGGGGCCAAGCTGGCCTGCTCTTTCCTGTCTCCCAGACTAAGCTCCAGTGGCAGGGGGGCATCCTGCCAACTTAACTCTCCTTGTATAACCCTTGGCAAGTGCCCACCAGATCCAGACCCTAATCTCCTGTTATCTTACTCATCAGAGAAGTGCTGTGAAGATCTGGGGGCTCAGGCCCCTTGATCAGGACAGAACTTGAGGCTCACAGAAGAAACAGGGAGGAAAGGGTGGGGCAGCCGGGGACCCTACGCATCCTCTGCACATTCTGAATTCTCCATGTGGCATTCAAGGCCTCAGTGCTCTAGCGACAGCCTGCCTTGCTGAGCTCAGACCTGAGGCTGGGTGGACCAGGAAGTGCTCACAGTCCCATCTCTCCCCCATCCCTCCAGCCATAGGCCAGAGCCCTCCCATTTCCTTCCTACCCCAGGACCCGGCCAAGGCTCCCGGAGGCTGAGGCAGGAGAATTGCTTGAACCCCAGAGGGGGAGGTTGCAATGAACCGAGATTGTGCCATTGCACTTCAGCCTGGGCAACAGAGCAAGACTCCATCTCAAAAAGGAAATAATAATAAGGCCGGGTGCAGTGGCCCATGCCTATAATTCCAGCACTTTGGAAGGCTGAAGAGGGGAGATCAAGAGGTCAGGAGTTTGAGACCAGCCTGACTGGTCTCAATATGGTGAATCCCTGTCCCTAATAAAAAATACAAAAATTAGCCAGGCGTGGTGGCATGTGCCTATAATCCCAGCTACTGAGGACGGTGAGGCAAGAGAATCACTTGAACCCGATGGTGGAGGTTGCAGTGAGCTGAGATAGCGCCACTGCCCTCCAGCCTGGGCGACAGAGTGAGACTCCATCTTAAAATAATAATAATAAATATTAGTAATAAAATAAAAATTTAAAAAAGTAAAAATTTTAAAAGGAACAAAAAGCAAAAGTAGCCCTGGAGAGTAGCCTTTTAGGACAGGATTCCGGAACTCACTAGTCAGATGGCAACAGCGCCCCCTGCTGGTGGTCAGTGGGTGGTGATGTGCTGGTGTGCTGTAGCAATAGTCACTAGGACGTTGGTCTACTGTGGATTGGGATATGGTACAGGTGGAAGGGCAGGCATTGCTGATCCAGTAGCTCTAGAACAAAGTTCTCCACATCTGGTTCCTGGATCAGCAGTAGCAGCACTGCTGGCATTTCATATCAATTTAGAAATGCAAATTCTCAAACACCACCTTAGACTTACTGAATCAGAGATTCTAGGAGTGAGGGCGTCAATGTGTGTCTTAGTAAACCCTCAACATGATTCTTAGACATGCTAACATTTGAAAAACACCGTGCTCGCACTTGAACAGTATGGGGGCAACTGCAATGATAAGGATTGTGGAATTTCTGACTTCTGTTGATTTCTTTAGACACCTTGAAGAAAGGGAATGACAGGCTTCAACCTGTCACCTAAAACCACGTTGTGGAAGCCAGAAACCCTCTTCTCTTTCCCAGAGCAGAAGAGGCTGAAAAGCAGACATGGACAACTATTAGGAAGGTGGAACTGCAAAGGATCAACTGTAATAGCCACTGATGCTAAATGCAGGGCCTCTGATAGACAAGTACTGGGGCCAGGCAAGGTGGCTCATGCCTCTAATCCTAGGATTTTGAGAATGCCAAGGTGGGAAAATTGCTTGAGCCCTGGAGTTGGAAAGAGGCCTGGGCAACATAAAGAGACCTTGTTTCTACACAATATTTAAAAATTAGCTGGGTGTGGTGGCACATGCCTGTGGTCCCAGCTACTCAGGAGGCTGGGGAGGGAGAATAGCTTGAGTCCAGGAGGTTGAGGCTACAGTCCAGCCTGGATAACAGAGTAAGACCTAATCTCAAAAACAACAACAACAACAAAAAAGAAAATAGCTGGCACTGTGGCTCGTGCCTCTAAACCAGCACTTTAGGAGGCCAAAGTGGGCAGATTAGACTTGGCACTACAGCAAAACCCCATCTCTAGCAAAAATACAAAAAATTAGCCAGGTGTTTTAGCATGCATCTGTGGTCCCAGCTATTAAAAATTCTGAGGTGGGAGGATCCCTTGAGCCAAAAAAAAAGTTGAGGCTGCGGCAGTCCTGACCATGCCACGGCACTCAAACCTGGGGAACAAAGCAAGAACGAATCTCAAAACAAAACAAAAGCAAAGCAAAGAAAAAAGCTGCTCACAGTGACTCACATCTGTAATCTAGCACTTTGGGAGGCCGAGGTGGGCAGATCACTTGAGTTCAGGAGTTCGATACCAGACTGGCAAACATGGCAAAACTCCATCTCTACCAAAAATACAAAAAATTAGCCAGGTGTGGCAGTGTGTACCTGTGATCCAAGGTATTCAGGGGGCTGAGGTGGGAGAAACGCCTGAGCCCAGGAAGGTTAGGCTACAGCAAGCTGTGGTCACGCGACTGCACTCCAGCCTGGGTGACATAGCAAGACCTAACCTGAAAAAAAAAAAAAAAAAGATAAAAAGGGCTGGGCACTGTGCTCATGCCTGTAAACCAGCACTTTGAATGGCTGGGATGGGCAGATCACTTGAGTTCAGATGTTGGAGACCAGACTGGGCAGCATGGCAAAACCCCGTCTCTGCCAAAAGTACAAAAAAATAGCCAGGCGTGGTGGTGTGTACCTGTGGCCCCAGCTATTGAAGAGGCTGGGGTAAGAGGCTCACTTGAGCCCAGGAGGTTGAGGCTGCAGCAAGCCATGATTATGCTGCTGCACAACATCCTGGGTCACAGAGCGAGACTCAATCTATGAAAAATCAAAAAAAGAAAAAAACAAAAAAAAGAAAAAAGGGCTGGGTACAGCGGGTCACGCCTGTAACCCAGCAGTTTGGGATGCCCAGGTACGCAGATCACTTGAGCTCAGATCACTCGAGTTCAAGACCAGACTGAGCAAGACGGCAAAACGTCAACTCTACCAAAAACACACAGAAGTAGCCTGGTGTGGTGGTGTGCCTCTGTGGTCCCAGCTATTTAAGAAACTATATTGGAAGGTTCACTTGAGCCGAGGAGGTTGAGGCTGCTAGAATCCAAGATTCCACCACTGCACTCCAGCCTAGGTGACAGAGCGAGTCCTTATCTAAAATAATAATAATAATAATAAAAACTAAACAAAAAAAGAAGAAGAAAGGACTGGGTACAGTATCTTACTGCTGTAACTTAGCTCTTTCGGAGGCCAAGGTGGGCACATCACTTGAGTTGAGGAGTTTGAGACCAGAATGTGCAACATGGCAAAACCCCATCTCTATTAAGAATACAATTACCCAGGTGTGGTGGTGTGCACCTGTGGTCCCAGCTATTCAAGAGGCTGAGGTGGGAGGATCACTTGAGTCCAGGAGGTTGAGGCTACAGCAAGCTGTAATCACGCCACTGCATTCCAGCCTAAAAAACAAAGCGAGACCTAATTTCAAAAAAAAAAAAAAATAAGAGGAAGGTAAAAGGGCTAGGCACAGTGGCTCACACCTGTAACCCAGCACTGTGGGAGGCTGAGGTGGGCAGATTACTTGAGTTCAGAAGTTCGAGACTAGACTGGGCAACAGGGCAAACTCCATCTCTAAAAATGACACACAAAAAATTAGCCAGGTGTAGTGGTGTGCACCTGTGGTCTTAGCTATTCAAGAAGCTTAGGTGGGAGGGCCACATGAGCCCAGGAGGTTGAGGCCACAGCAATCTGTGATCAGGCCAATGCATTCCAGCCTGGGTAACAGAGTGAGACCAAAACTCTCTCTCTCTCTCTCTCTCTCTCTCTCTCTCTCTCTCTCTCATACACACACACACACACACACACACACACACACACAGAAACACACACACACACACAGGGCTGGGCACAATGGCTCGCGTCTGTAACCAGGCACTTTGAGAGGCAGAGGTGGGCACATCATTTGAGTTCAGGAGGTTGAGACAAGACTGGACAAAACCCATCTCTACCAAAATTACAAAATATTAGCCAGGCATGGTGGTGTGCACCTGTTATTTCAGTCATTCAAGAGGCTGAGGTGGGAGGATCACTTGAGCCCAGAAGGCTGAGGCTACAGCAAGCTGTGATCAGGCCACAGCACTCCAGCCTGGGTAACAGAGCTAGGCCTAATCCCCGCCCAGCCCCCCAAAAAAGGTGAAAGAAGAAAAAAGGGTTGGACACAGTGGCTCATGCCTGTAACCAAGAACTCTGGGAGGTTGAGTGGGTAAATAACTTAAATTCAGGAGTTCAAGACCAGACTGGGCAACATGGCAAAACCCCCATCTCTACATAAAATACAAAAAATTAGGCAGGAGTTGTGGTGTGCACCTGTGGTCACAGCTGTTCAAGAGGCTGAGGTGTGAGGATCGCTTGAGCCCAGGAGGTGGAGGCTGCAGCAAGCCCTTATCCTCCCACTGCACTCCAGCCTAAAAAACAGAGTGAGAAATAAAAGAAAAATAGGGCTGGGCACAGTGGCTCATGCTCATAACCCAGCACTTTGGGAGGCCAAGGTGGGCAAATTACTTGAGTTCAGGAGTTTGAGCCTAGACTGGGCAACATGGAAAACGCCATCTCTAACAAAAATACAAACATTAGCCAGGTGTGGTGGTATGCACCTGTGGTCTTAACTATTCAGCAGCAAGCCATGATCACACTGCTGCAATCCTGTGAAACAGAGCAAGACCTAATCTAAAAAAAAAAAAAAGGAAAGAAAAGAAAGAAAAAAGAAAAAAATGGCTGCACACTGTGGCTCACACCTGTAACACAACTCCTTGGGAACCCAAGGTGGGCAGATCACCTGAGTTCAGGAGTTTGAGGCCAGACTGAGCAACATGACAAAACACCATCTCTATTAAAAATACAAAAAAAGTAGCCAGGTGTGGTGGTGTGCACCTGTGATCCCAGCTATTGAAGAGGCCAAGGTGGGAGTATTGCTTGAGCCTAGGAGGTTGGGGAAGCAGCAAGCTGTGATCACACCACGCACTCTAGCCTGGGTAACAGAGCAAGACCTAATATCAAAAGAAAAGAAAAAGAAAGAAAAGAAGAAAGGGATGAACACATTGGCTCTCGCCCATAACCCAACACTTTGTGAGGCTGAGATGGGCAGATCACTTGATTTCAGGAGTTCTACACCAGACTGGGCCTCATAGCAAAACCTTATCTCTGCCAAAACTGCAAAACATTAGCCAGGTGTTTTGATCTGCACCTGTGGTCCCAGTTATTCAAGAGGCTAAGGTGGGAGGATCACTTAAGCCCAGATCAAAGCAAGCCATGATCACACCACTGCTCACCAGCCTGGGTAGCAGAGTGAGACCTAATCTTAAAATAAAATAAAATAAAAAGGAAAAAAGTCTGGACACAGTGGCTCACGCCTGTAACTCAGCTTTTTGGGAGGCTGAAGTGGGCAGACACTTGAGTTCAGGAGTTCAAGGGAAGACTGGGCAACATGGCAAAAACCCCATCACTACCAAGAATACAAAAAAATTAGCCAGGTGTGGTGGTGTGCACCTGTGGTCTCAGCTATTCAAGAGGCTGAGGTGGGAGGATCGCTTGAGCCCAGGAAGTTGAGGCTACAGCAAGCCGTGATCATGCCACTGCAATCCATTCTGCACAAAAGAGGGACACCTAATCTCAAAACAGAAGCAAACAAACAAACAAAAAAAACAAGAAGAAAGGGCCGAGGACAGTGGCTCATGCCTTTAACCCAGCTCTTTGGGAAGCCAAGGTGGGCTGATCACTTGACTTCAGGAGTTCAAGGCAAGACTGGACAACATGGCCCAAACCCATCTCCACTAAAAATACAAAAAATTAGCTTGTCGTGGTGGTGTGCACCTGTGGTCTCAGTTATACAAGGGTGACTTGAGCCCAGGATGTTGAGACTGCAGCAAGCCTTGATCGCACCTCTGCACTCCAGCCTGAAAGAAAGGGGTAGACATAGTCTCAAAAAAAGAAAGAAAGTAAAGTAAAGAAAAGAAAAAGACAAAAGGGCTGGGCACAGTGGTTCATGCCTGTAACCCAGCACTTTGGGAGGCCAAGATGGGCAGATCGCTGGAGACTTGAGTTCAGGAGTTAGAGAGCAGGGCAACATGGCCACACCACATCTCTACCAAAAACACAACAAATCCCGAAACAGGTGAACTTCTGGAAACTTATTTCTCTGGAGAGCCTTAAGCCAGCAGCCACGATACTTACTTTTAGTACAGAGTATTCTCCTCTATTTGTTGGTTCTCATAAAGCAGAAGTTTAAAGGCCAGGTCTGGGTCTAAACATTTTAGAGACACCACTGATAGCATATTCTCATTCTAGGTATAACCAGCTTCGGGGCTCATGTTGGGGAGTTGTGCTTTTATAAAAGTCTATCTATATGTGAAATAAAGATAAGAAATCATTATGGATTAATAGATGACAGTTTATCTGAAGGCAGAGGCCATCACTTTATCTTTCTATCCTCAGTGTCCAGCAGCAAGCCTGCTGTAATGGTAAATGAGCTCAGATTGCCAGTGAATATGTTCATGCTGCAATTATTTTTGCTTCGCAATTGTAGATAATGAATACTTGGATAATAAATATCCACTGTATTCCTATTTTTTCAACACTTCTTATTTGCATGGATTCTAAACAGAAGTTCAATGTAATTTTTACATCTGTTCCTCTATAGACAATGTGTTTCTCCCTCTGCCTTATTTTAGTATTTTATCATTGTTACAGCTTTTCTACAGTTTAAATATGATATTCCTGGTATATTTTGAAAATATTCATCCTGCTTGGTGTTCTCTGAGCTTTTTGGACTTGTAATTTGGTGCCAGTAATTAATTTTTTTCCTAACGAAAAAATGAACTTTAGAGATTTTACATCTCAAGCTCCCAAACTTTCACTTATTTTAAAAATGAGAGACAAGACACCCTAAACCCCAAGATTTCAGTCCTCAGTGCAATAGTACCAGATTTTTAAGTTACATAAGTGAGCTGCATAAACACTACTACTTTCGAGTGCACCCCAAAACTCACGGTCATACTTGGATTGTTTAACCACACAGTGTCATAGCAATAAACATCGCAGTATCTGACATATATTTGTCCATTAAAAGTAAACATAACTCTCTGAATATCAAATTACATTCATCATTTGCCTTTTATGATCTAAGTTGGAAACTGAAAACCAGGAAGAATGTAGAGTAAGTACTGAAAACGCTCCACTTACTGCACACAGGCACGTCATGACAAAGAATGTTACAAGTGGCTCCCTCAGAAGTAATAACTGAAAATTTAAAATATTATTTCAGCAGAAAAGTTCAAGCTTTTAGTGTGAGAAGCATGGTAAATAGCAAATTATAGATGTTGAGCGATTAGTGACCCACATTTCACCAGAACCTTCAGTGCAGGGGTCTACCCTCAACATTTGACCAGAACCTTCCTGTTCTGAAGTGTCTCCCTTTAAAGTTACTTTAGCTTTACATACATATAAAACCTAAGATTCCTCAATGGGAAGTTATAGCTTATTCTGTACTAGATACATGTAATACATATAGACTTAGAACAAATGGATGCTTTTCATCCTCAAAGAAAGTATTTTAATTTACACAAAAGTAGATTTTTTTCACCCATGAGTATGCATAAAAGTGTTTTCCAAATGCACAGAGTCCATTTCCACACTCCTAAAGCAAAAATAGAGGCACACAGTGGATAATAGTTTATAGCTTTATGCATTTTAAACCTATCTTTAAACAAATTCCATTGCCATTTAGAAAGAAATGTGACGAGCTTGTTACAAATTTCTATGACTTGGAAAATTAAAGGTCTAAAAATCCTAAATGTAGTAGCTCTGGGCAATTTGTGCATGGGTTCATTCACCCTTCGGGCTGTGAACTCCCTTATCCTGCAGGCTGTACATGCCCTTTTAACAAATATGAGACTCAAAAGACTAAGGAAGAAGGACTTATTTAAATTAGTTCCCCTAAAAGTTGTTTCTAATCTTGCAATGAACAGATTTAATATACTTGTGAGTTAAATTTTAAAGTAATTATAAAGAGAGATGAGGCTGCAGTGAGCTGAGACCATGCCATTGCACTTCAGCCTGGGAGATAAGAGTGAAACTGTGAGAAAGAAAGAGAGACAGAAAGAGAGAGAGAGAAAAAGAAAGAGAGAGAAAGAAAGAAAGAAAAAGAAAGGAAGGAAGGAAAAGAGAGAGAAAGAGAAGAGAGAGGAGACAGAGGGAAAGGAAGGAAGGAAAGAAGGAAGGAAGGAAGGAAGGAAAAGAGAGAAAGAGGATAATTTATATTGCCCAGTACAAAAAACTCACTCTGTTCTTTTAATATGTATGTATAATAGGTCATTAAAATTTAATTACAGGATATTCACTGGTTACTTAGTAAAAAATGAAGTTTTAAATATTTTAGAACATATGCAAAATGTAAATATTTCATGTGTAAAAATAATGAATTTTAGGATGAATTTCACTAGTACTTATGCATGCATTACATATTATTTACATCTAAATTATGTACCTGCTATTGGGGACAACTGTATTCCCACGTAGTGAAAGAACAGTTGTTGAGTTGCCCAGAAAGAATATGTGCTCATCTATGTGAATTCATGATATTCAGAAAACATGATCCCTTTTCAACAATTCAGGATATCTTATCAATGACTTGAAAGGTCTACGGTTACATATTTTTCCAGTTCAATCCTAAGTGCAACGCCTGCACGATGACTCTGCCCTGTGATTGTTAATTATAATTACACTTCCTCAACTACATCTACACATGAGTGACAACCATGAACGCAAATGAAAGTTTGAGTTACTTTATTTGTGTCATCGTGCCATATTTTCTCTAGCTATGTCAAATTGTTTCATTAATTAATATGTGGAATGGGTGGAAATAAATAAGGTTGAAACCAAAATGTGAATCAAATCCACTGTTGTTATGCCAGTAACCTTAAGCTCAGGAGAAAAAGAACACTAAATGCAGTGATTTCTAGAAAGCAAGCAAGAGGAAGAGCCATTTCTTCTTGAGTTTAAGAATGAAGCCAGTTCAAAGAGCTGGGAGCAGAGCATAACGTCATGTGCAATTACATAGAGAATAATATATAATAGAGGTACTGCTGACTTACTATGAAGGTAATGAGAACATGAACCATACACGAATGTGGCAAGTTTATCAAAATGTCAACAGACCTAACATGTCCATAGAGAATACAGTGAAAGTGATAGTAAGCTCTGCACATTTTTCAGAAAACACACATAAATGATTTTAGAGTAGATCCAAATACAGAGGGGAGGAAGGAAGATTACATTTCATTAAGAGAGGGCTCCTGTCTTTAATGGCAGGGTGCAGGGGAACCATGAAGAAAGTGAGTAATTTCCATTTAGCAAGAACTAAATAAACTAAATTTAACCAGAAGTGATGAACCTGTCATTCTAAAGCTGTTTTGTGGTCAGGCCATGTGGGGGATGCCTGATTCTGAAGGAAAGCCAGCTCTGGAGGAAGGGGACATGCCCCGGCTTAGACCTAGTCACCTGCTTACCTTCATTTGGTAACCACATTTCCAAGTGAATGTAACATCCCACAGACTATTGCAGTACTCGGTTATTTATAAAAAGCTCTGAAAACTTAAACATTTCTAGATAATAATGTCAGTAAAAGGTATCCCATGCTAACTAAAATATTAAAAATAGGGTTATCATATGACACAGCAATACCACTCCTGGGTAAATACCCAAAAGAATTGAAAGCACAGTCTATAGAGATATTTGTACACCTGTCTTCACAGCAGTATTTTTCACAACAGCTGAAAGGTGACTGTAACCCAAGTTACATTGCTGATCGATGAATGGATAAAAAAAAATGTGATATAGCAGTACAATGAAATATTATTCAGCCTTCAAAAGGAAGGGAATTTTGATACCTCATACAACATGGACGAACCCTGAAGACATTATGCTGAGTGAAATAAGCCGACAGTCACAAAAAAAATACTGCAGGATTCCAGTTGTCAGAATTATAGAGACAGAAAGAATGGTGGTTGCCAGAAACTCAGGGAGGAAGGGATGGCGCCGCTCTGACTCAGGCAGGGTCGGGTTTGACACTGCTACTGCCACGTGCCTTTTGCAGGTGGCAGCTGCAGCTGAGTAAGTGGAGGGTGGCAGGGCTGGTCCCAGAAGGCCTGAGCGTCGCTGATTGCACCGCCCTCCCACACTTGGGTCCGACTTCTTTGGCCCTGGCTCAGAGCCAAGGTCTTTGGCGCCCGCCGCTGTGCAGCCACAGATCGAGGGCTGAGCGCGGGTTCGGCCTCCAGCAGTTGCGGGCCCTTCCCTCAATTAGGCGCTGAGGCTGCTTCTCGCCCGGGGTTCCCTCTGCTGGTAGCTGCAGGCAGGGTCGCAGGTGGCCAGTGCTGCTTCCATGCGCCCCGTGCGGGCTGTGGCATCTGCAGCTGAGACCGCCACAGAGCCTGGCAAGGCTGGTCCCAGACGGCCTGAACTTAGCCCAGGTCATCACCCTTCCACCCTGGGGTTCGCGCTTCCTTGCCCCGCGCCCACAGTGTGCGGCCGCGTGCGCTGGGAGCTGAACAGCCGGGGGCATGGGGCTGAGGCTGGCTCCCCGTCTCCTGCAGCTGTGCAGCGAACGGCCCGGATGAGCTGCCAGGGGGCGCTAGGCCCTGGTGTCCGCGGCCTTGGGGGCTCAGGCAGGCTCAGAGGTCGCCGTCTCTGCTGCCGAGTGCCCTGTGCAGGCGACAGCTGCAGCTGAGCCCAAGGTGGAGGCTGGTAGGGTGGGCCTCAGATGGCCCAAGGGTCCGCCAGTGCACCGCCCTCCCACCCTAGGAGCTACCCTGGTTTGGCCCGAACCCAGAGCGCGGGAATGCGGGCGCCTGGCAACCTGCAGCCATGGGATGGAGCTGAGCGCCAGTCCCCGCCCTATTACAGCTGCGGAGAGACCTCCTGAGGGACACTCAGGAGGCCTCGGGCCCTGGGTCCCCCGCTGCTGGTTACGGCAGGCAGAGCTGGGGTTGCCACAGCTTCTGCCGCGCCGTGTGCAGGTGGCAGCTGCAGTGGAGTCCCGGCAGAGGATGGCAGTGCAGGACCCAGACCTGAGTGAGGCCTGAGGGTCGCGGAATACCCGCCTCCCACCCTCGGATCCGCTCCTCTTTGGCGGCTCCCAGAGTGCTGGGCTGCGGGTCTGGGCACTGTGCGGCCACTGGAATGGGGCTGAGCGCCACTTCCCGCCCTCCAGCAGCTGGGGCTTCACCGCCTCCTTTAGGCCCACGGTGGCGTCTGGCCCCTGGTTCTGTGCTGCTGGCTGCCGCGTGCATGTCCAGGGTTGCCACCGCTGCTTCCACGCACCATCTGCAGGGGGCGGCTGCAACTGAACCCATGACGTCGGCTGGCAGGGCTGATCCCAGAAGATTGGAGGGCCGCCCAGCGGACCGCCCTCCCACCCTAGGGCCCCTCTTTCTTGGCTGATGCACAGAGCGACGGGCCGCGGTCCCTGGGTGCTGTGCAGCCGCTGGATCTTCGAGGCCGAATGGCCAGTTCCTGCTTTCCTGCAGCAGCAGGGCGGACTGCCTGCGTGAGGAGCCGCGGAGGCTTCTGGCCCTGGGATCCTCACTGCGGTGGAGCCGGCGGGCAGCGTTGGGGGTTGTCACTGCGGCTGCCGCGTCGCCGCGTGCAGGTGGCAGCCGTAGCCGAGCCCACGGCAGAGGCTGGCCCCAGACGGCCTGAGAGTCGCCCAGTGCACCGCCTAGGGTCCATCTTCCTTGGCCCCGCCCAGAGCGCGGGGTCCGGGCGCTGGGCGCTGGGCGCTGTGCAGCTACGGGGATGGGGCTGAGCGCGGGTTCCCGCCCTACTGCAGCTGCGGAGCTGACCGCCTGAATTAGGCGCGCGGTTGCATCTGGCCCTGGGGGCCGCGCAACTGGTGGCTCAGGCAGGCTCTGGGTTGCCACCGCTCCGGCCCTGCGCCATTTGCAGGTTGAGCCCCCAGCACAGGCTGGCAGGGCTGGTTCCAGACTGGTTGCTGAGTGCACCGCTCTCCCTTCCCAGGGTCCCCTTCTCTTTGTCTCGTGTCAAGGGCGTGGGTCGCGGGCTCTGGGCCCACTGCAGCCACCGGGACGAGGCTGAGCGCCGGCTTCTGCCCCCTTGCAGCTGTGGGGCGGACCACCTAAATTAAGCGCCATGGCAACATCTGACCCTGGGTTTCCTGCTGCTAGTGGGCGAGGACAGGGCCAGGAGTTGCCACTGATACTGACTCGCGCCATTTCCAGGTGGCAACTGTGGCTGAGCCCACGGTAGATGCTGACGGGGTTGCTTCCTGAGGGTCTGAGGGTCTCCCAGTGTACTGCCCTCTCACCCTAGGGTCCGCTTTTCCTTGGCCCTGGCCCAGAGCACAGATTTGTGGGCACTGGGCACTGTGCAGCCTCAGAGTTGTGATTGAGCGCCTCCTTCCCTCCCGCACCTGCGGGCTGACCATGGCAGTGTCAGGTCCTGGGTTCCACGCTACTGGGGCCAGTGTCCAGGGTTGCCACTGCTGCTGCCCCATGCTATGTGCAGGCTGCTGGGCAGCTGATCCCAGAGCAGAGGCTGTAAGGCCTGGTCCCAGAGAGCCTGAAGGTCGCCTAGTGTACCAGCCAAAGGGCCCATTCTTTCTTGGCCCACGCCCGAGTGAGGGTCGCAGGCTCTGCACCACCTGCATGGGCAGACAGGTGTGCGGGGCACTCCCTCACCTGCTCCACACAAAGCCCAGGTTGTGAGGAGTCAGCTCTCCATCTAGCATGCCTCAGTCTCATGCTTGGACAGCCCAGAGCACAGGGGCCCACTCAGTCCTGGCTCCGTATCTTGTGCCAGGTAGGCACAGAGTCCCGGAGCCTCAGCAGCTTCATCTGCGACTGGACTAAACTGGGCTGCCCTCCTCATCTTGACCATCTGCTCAAGTGGGCACAGCATCCAGCATAGCTTCCCAGACAGCTCCAGGGCGCTTCCTCCCTGGCCCATTCTTCCGGCTCTCAGTCCCAACAGCAAACCACCCCCACCCCAAGCAGTGCATCTGCAGCCCATGGGCACTTACTTCTCCAGGGGTGGAGAATCCCTGGCCAGTGCCCTAGGCCTTTACCCATTTCACATCGCCAGGGCCTTCTCCAGCTGTCACAAACGTCTCTCTCTGACACTACAGGTGCATCCCCTGAGTTACCATCCAGTCACACCAGATGTCTATCTCAGATCATTCTGGGAATCCTGGGAGATGACTGACAGCTGGGAGGCCCCCCTAATGTTTACTGACAGGTCCTAGTTTATTTTCAGTGGGACGGAACTCAGGCATCTCTCAATCGTTAACTCCCCTGGTTTAAACACAGAGACACAAACACAGGCAGCCATGTGCCCACCTCACACAAGAATGAGAACAGCTGCCAGCTGGCTTCTGCAGTCCCAAGAACTACATCTGGAAAGGGGCCATCGCCACCCCCACCAGGTCCTCTGGACCCTCCGCTGGTGCACAGTAGGCTCTGCAGAAAGAAGCCTGCAGAGCACACGGCACTCGCTCCCTTGCTGCCATCCCCGCCTCCACAGCTCTCCCGGAACTCCAAAGGGGTGGTGACCATCAGGCTGTGTTTCCGTAGTTGGGACTGTGCGTCGGGCCCTGCGCTGGGTCTCATGCCCTGTGCCCTCCTGGTCTAGGAGCTCAGAGTGCTGACCGAGGGCGGGTAGGGGTTGAGACGGCATGGATGGGCTTGGGAAGTTCTCTGGACATGTCGGGAAAGGTGGCAGCTGTTATCTAGACCAGACGCAAGTACTTGCCTTCTGCCAGGAGTTCGATGACAGCAGCTCCAGGGCACCCCAGCTCCTGTCCCCAGGGGGGACCTGTGTTCCCTGGAAATCCCTAACCCTTTGGTTTATTGTGGCTCCATGAGAGGGGACTCCAAGTGTGTTAGCTCCCCTCCTGCAGGGAGCTGGCACTGGGGTCTCTGTCCTCCCAACCATGGGAAACCCCCCTAATCTGACGGCCCTGCAGAAGCCTTGAAAGGACCCAGCTGCAGACTAGGGGGCGGCCCAGGTTGAGGAGCCTTATAGTCGGTGTGACCCCAGCTTGTCCTCCCTTCTGTATGGTGAGGTGGGGCTGGATGGACAACTGCAGTGAATCTAAATGGTAGACACCATTCTGAAAATGGCAGAGTTGCCACTGCCACTTGCAGAATCCCCAGTGCTCTTGATTTGCCCCCAGGTACCCTCTGCTCAGACCTGCAGCCCTGGATTCCTGGGTGGGGCTCAGTCCTGTGTCCCTCTGTCTGCTGCTCTGCAAAGGGACAGGGAAGGAGGATGCTGGGAAGGGGAGAGCAGGTGCACAGGCCCCGGAGCAGTGATAAACAGTGTGGGCAGGCAAGGCCAGCGTGGCCGAACAGAGGCTAAGAGCCAGTGGGAGAGGCCGCAGGATCCAGGCTGCTCCCATGTCGGGGTCTTTGGGAAGAGTCGGGTTGCATTCTAATTGCTCTGGGACGACCTTGGGGGAGCTGGAAGCAGCTGAGAGACTAGGAATGAATTTAGAGGATCCTTCTGATGTGGGTGGAGAAAGGATTTTCATGGGTGCATGAAGAAAAAAGCCACCCAGGAGACTGCCGATGTCTGGAAGCCAGGAGGGTCGCCCACACCCGGTGACGGCACTGGCAACAGAGAGGCTGTCACTTCTATTATGAGGCTGTTTAGAAATCAGAGCTATGCTCCCGTAGAGAAAAACATACTGTAAAGCAAAGCCCGTTTTCTTATTTATCCATTAGGAAATGAGGGTGGCCGTCCTCTGGAGAAGACTGTGTAATGCAAGTCTCATTTCCTCTTTGACGTGCACTAACGTTTCAGAGATGTGTTTTGGGGGAGATGAACCCCCAGAATGGATTGACATGAAACAATGGGATCAGTCTGGCCCTGACCTCCTAAGGATGCTGGTGGAAGTTTAGCTCAGCGCTGCTTCCTCAGGTATCTGGCATCCCAGTCTCCCTTAGGAGACAGAGTTATCAGAACTTAGTTTGTGAGTGGTTGTGAGTACATCAGTTTCCCTGTTCATTTAGGAGTGTGCACGGAGTATGCACATGTTCCCAAGTGTGTGTGCATGCCCTCTGGGGACATTGCCCTCTTTCACCTCTCAGACACCCCAGTGGGTAGCAGATGTGGGTTCTTGAATTATCATGCCTCTGGGGTGAAATTCCTTCAGTCTGAGAGCTTAAGTGTTGTAAAATGAATTTGTCTGCTTTTTCTCTTTTGCAAATTCAGTCAAGTGCTCAACTGCCTCTCAGAGAACAACCCCAAATAGCACAACATGGGGGCTAAGCTGTCTAGTGAAGTTTCAACTGCTGTACATTTCAGAGAAGGGGATGTCCCTTGGCTAAAGTAGTCATGGAGGCTTCCTGGAGGAGGAGGATTATATAAGATTTAACGCAGGGCCTGTCAGGATGGTGTGAGTGACTAAACTCACCCTGAACACAGCCACTCATGGCTGTTTAGAAAAAGTGGCTCTGGAATGAGTGATGACTTCAGCCCAATGCTCCTACAGGGGAAGGTTCTTGTTTTGCCTGCACAGCACAGAGCTCTCTGGCTAGATTTCTGGACCCAAGCTTCTTTCGGGTATGCTAGAAACAGCAAGAGAAGCTGGCTGTTTCTTTTAACTAGCTGCATCTATCTGTTTAGAGAGTGGGGAATTTCCATTCTCCTTTCTCCAGGCATCCTTGGAAGCCGTCTCCAAAAGCAAAGCATTGAATTTGCAGAAATTTAATTCTGGAAGTGGTTTCCAGGAGAGAGGTCTGTTCCAAGAACAAGGGCTAGAGGCTGGGGTGCAGAACATCTTAAACTAAGTTCTCAGTTTTGTTTCAGTTTTTTTTTTTTTTCCGTAGATCAGGGCTTAGGATGCCCTGCTGCATCCTCTTCACCCCCCCATCAGGAATTCCTGAAGCCCATGCTCGTGGACCATGGGAAGTTTAGGAGGCAGAGAGATGCCGGCAAGCCTCAGCAAGACTGCCTGGGACCACCCCTGCAGCCCTCATTCCCCAGGCCCGCTCAGCCTAGCCGGCCAGCAAACATGAGAATGACCTGCAGCTGTTCTTTGTGTAGGCCAAGGTCAAGGATTTCCACTGCAGCTGGAGGGGCTGGAGGGTAAGTCTCTGCAATCTTGCTCCTAGACGTCTTTAAAATAAGATCTGGGATGAGCCTGTCACTTGTGGATTAGGTAGGGAAGTTTTATGAAGTTGAGGTAAAGCCTGGAGGGTGAACTGCTGCTCTGTTTCTAGAACTGGGGGTGGTGCCTAGCCGCACAGTTGTAAGAAGACACAGTCAGGTGTGGTATGTGATGGTGTGTGTGTGTGTGTGTGTACACTGACATCCTGGAGCATATGCACATTTCCTTTCATGTCACATAAACCTTACAGATTACAAAGGACTTTGACGTCCTTTCTCTGGAGCCCTCAACAGGAGACTGGGCAAGCACTATTAAGCCCCATTACAAATGGGTTAACCTTGACTAGCCTTAAAAAAAATAAAGAAATGGGCGAGGGTGGTGGCTTATGCCTGTAATACCAGCACTTTGGGAGGCGAGGTGGGCAGATCATAAGGTCAGAAGATGGAGACCATCCTGGCCAACATGGTGAAACACCCTCTCTACTAAAAATACAAAAATTAGCTGGGTGTGGTGGCACCCCATGCCTGTAATCCCATCAGGATGATGTTGGTCTCATAAAATGAGTTAGGGAGTATTCCCTCTTTTTGTATTGTTTGGAATAGTTTCAGAAGGAATGCTACCAGCTCCTCATTGTACCTCTGGTAGAACTTGACTGTGAACCCGTCTGCTCCTGGA
>CAUYLG010008530.1:0-54940 GCA_963573385.1 Cacajao melanocephalus | reverse complement strand
TTTCTTGGAAGCTTTGTTCATTTCTTTTCACTCTTTTTTCTCTAATCTTGCATTCTTGTTTTATTTCATTGAGTTGATCTACAATCTCTGATATCCTTTCTTCTGCTTGATTGATTTGGCTATTGAAACTTGTGTATGCTTCACAAAGTTCTCATGCTGTGTTTTTCAGCTCCATCAAGTCATTTATATTCTTCTCTAAGCTGTTTATTCTAGTTAGCATCTCATCTAACCTTTTTTCTAGGTTCTTTGTTTCTTTGCATCAGGTTAGCACATGTTCTTTTAGCTCTGAGAATTTTGTTATTACCCACCTTCTGAAGCCTGTTTCTGTCAGTTCATCAGATTCATTCTCCCTCCTTGATCCCTAGCTGGTGAAGAGTTGTGATCCTTTGGAGGAGGAGAGACGTTCTGGTTTTTGGTATTTTCATCCTTTTTTCACTGGTTTCTTCCCATCTTAGTGGCTTTATCTACCTGTGGTCTTTGTAGTTGGTGACTTTCAGATGGGGTCTCTGAGTGGATGTCCTTTTTGTTGATGATGAAGTTATTTCTTTCTGTTTCTTAGTTTTCCTTTGAACAGTCAGGCCCCTCTGTGGCAGGACTGCTGGAGGTCCACTCCAGACCCTGCTTGACTGGAGATCACCCACGGGGGATGTAGAACAGTAAGGGTTGCTGCTGGTTTCTTCTTCTGTTACCTTTATCCCAGAAGGGTACCTGCCAGATGTCAGCCTGAGCTCTCCTTTATGAGGTGTCTCTTTGGGTATATGGGGGTTGGCGAGCTGTTTGAGGAAACAGTCTGTCCCTTATAGGAGCTCAAGTGCTGTGCTGGGAGCTCCATTGTTCCATGCAGAGCTACTGGGCAGGTACTTTTAAGTCTGCTGCAGCAGAACTCATAACTGCCTCTTTTCCCAGGTGCTCTGTCCTAGGATGGTCAGCTTTATTTGTAAGTTCCTGTCATGCTGCTGCCTTTCTTCATAGATGCACTGCCCCACACGGAGTAGTGTAGTCACAGTCTGCCAGCAGAGGTGTTGCTGAGCTGCCACAGGCTCTGCCCAGCTGCTGTATGAACTGCCTCAGTAGTGGTGGACTGCCTCAGTAGTGGTGGTCTCCCTTCCCCCCACTGAGCTGGATCATACTGGATCCAGCTGCGCTTGCTGCGAAATTCTCAATCCAGAGCATTTCAGATTGCTTGTTTTGTGGGGGTGGTACCCACCGAGCCAGATGGCCCGGCTCCCTGTCTCTGTCCTCTCCCTTTCAGTTGAAAAGGTGGCTCTGTCTCCCAGGCATTCCAGGTGCCAGTTCAAATGGCTGCTCAGATTTGTATGAGTTTCTGTGCACCAGCCCACACTGGCCGTGCTGAAAACTCGTGGCACTTTTCGGCCCAGGAATCTCCTGGTCTGTGGGCAGTGAAAATTTGTTTGAAAATGCGGTGCACTCACCCTCTGCATTGTTCTTGCTGGAAACTGCACTCCGGAGCTGTTCCTATTTGGCCATCTTGGATCCAGTCAATCACAAGTAATTTTAAATCTCTTTTTAACTAGTAAGAGCTTAATATCCTTACTACATTGTTTAAAAATATTGTTAAGTTGACTTTAAAAATTATCTCATTACCCTTGTTTTACTATTTTGTGGCTGTCAGTCACACAGAAGTATAAAATAATTTTTAAAAAAACCCTAAAGATTTCATAAATACAAAACATGAATAATTTAAATGTAGCAAAAGAGCTATATCTTAATATACAATCTTGATAGAAGTATGATCTATGAGTTCTATAATTTAATAAAATGAAGAAATTAATAATATAAAAATCATAATTATAACAAGGAGGTTTACACAGACAGAATAACTGATTGGAAAATAATTTTACATATTTTTATCCCCATTAACATGTTTATCTTCAATAGTATCTCAATTTATATAAAAAGAGTGGCATTAAAAATTTTTAAATATCACTTTCAAGATTATTTTCATTTATAAATGTAGTGAATAATAAACTACAGTATAACACAAAAGAATATTAACATAATTTAAGTTTTAGAAATGATGATAAATTACTAATATTTATACTTACTATGTTGCAGGCGCTATTATTAGTTTTACATATGTTAATTATACAAGCTCTCACTGCAACCCGAGAAACTATTCACTGAAAATATGCCCATTTTATAGATTCAGAAACTGAGAATGAAATACTTTAAGCCACTCACCTAAGTTAACACAGTAATTGGTGGAACCAAAAAGAATACCCAGGCAAGTATAACTCGAGTCAAGCTCATTTTCACTGTGCTATACTTGTGAAAGTTAAACAGTGAAAACACTTTGCATCAAGTGATTAATAAATCACAAGCTGTCATTACAAACAAAAAATGTTAATCGACAGCTGTCCTCCTATAATTATTTTTAAATTTATATAAAAATAATACATCTTGCACCTGCCTAAGAGACATAAAATAGCCTAAAACTTCATAGGAACAAGAATGATGCATTGTAATAATGATACATTTTTATATTATTATAAAATATATATTGCATATGCTATCATACGTAATATCTATTATACCTGTTTGTGTATATGCACGTGCTATTATCTGATATAAGGAATTTTCCTTTTGCTAAATATATAATTTTTTTAAATGGCATTCAATTTATGCAGTTTTGAAGTATGAGACCCAGGCTTGGGAGACAGTCAGAAAAGAAGGGAGAAGGCTAAAGGGCGCAAGGAAGCAATGGACAAAAAGTAAATAAATAAAACAAGGAAATAAATATATGATGAAATAAAAGCAAAATGGTACACATAAGGTCACTGTGAAGAGCAGGAAGAATCCCCAGAGGAAGAAGGGTTTTACTGAGCTGTTGAGATGCTGTTTCCTTTTCCTCTATACAGATTCAGTGAGCTGTATAAGCCTATGTTATCATAGAGTCCATGCTCACCAGGAAAAGAAGTTGGTGAAATATTTCCCTGTCAATGTCTTCCTGTATAGAACTTAAACATGCAAGGCAAAAGTATTTTCCATTTGTTATTGTTTCCGACCAATACATAAATGTGTGCAGAAATAAATCACAGAATTTGGGTACTGAACAAGAGCTCAGATACAAACATATTCATGCCTGCATGCATGTGCGCACACACACACACTTCTGCGTAATCAATGTCACTTTTATATAATAGAGAAAAAAAGTAGGCTAAAAATCTTTAAAACGTGGATTCTAGAACTATCCTCATTCCTAAGAATTTTTTAAGCTTCCAATTTTCATTTGTATTATCAATAAAAATGTATATATTGAACACAACAATTTTTAAAGTTCTCTGGAGTTGTGAAATAGTAATATAAAATTTATCATTTATCCACTATTCCTTAGACTCCCTGAGCCAATAGGTATGCACTTATTTTTATGAATACATTAAAAAGAATACTGCATACAATGGCTTTATGTTAGAGTTGAGGGATTGCTCCCTTCTGGTGTGTATAAATAGATGTATTTTTAAGAGGCATTAAGTACATCTATAATTTTTTTTTTACTAATCATTTTCACTTTTATAAAGCAATGTATAGCAACTAAATTATTAAACTAGTGTTCATGGCTAGCATACTGTTATTATTTTCCCATCTCACTTCTTACCTGTTATATCATTATAATACGAGCACTCGTGAAAACACACACTGAGCAGTAGACCACAAGTGCTTTGTATTACACCTTGATCTAAAAATGCTATTTTTATAATTATTAAGCTTGAAACAAATCTTATAACGAACACAATCAAATAGGCTAACAACACTCCTCTTCAACCAACCACACTTGTTACTTAGAGACAGAAAACTGTGAGAAAAATAATGCCAGCTAAACTTTCAGGTTACAGAAGTGTAAATTACCCATTATCCAATGGATAAAATCATAGTGTGCAAAACTGTCTGGTTTTATTACTGAAACTGAAAGTTTTCAGAATTAAATAGATGTGAATATATTTGTATAAAATTATTTTAACTCAGAACTTTTCCTCTCATCTGTGACAACTTTTTCTGCTATGAAAGTTCATATTTCACACAAGAATAGTTTTATATAGAGGTATTTACTACAGTGTTTTGTTGTGTTCATATGTTTTTTTATTATGAAAATACAGTAATCATAAATCTGTGTAAAAGAGAAAATAAATGGAAATTGGCCACTGTTTCTAAAATAGAAACAAATAAAACAAAACTTTGGGTCAACTTCACCTCAGTTTTCTGAACCTTCTTTATAGCATTCTATATCTTTATTGTCAGTTCTTATTTTCAATTCCAACAAAGCTGGCTCTCAAGCCATTTTGTGCAGTGAATTAATATGAGTGGACATTTGAAAATATCTTACAATGTAGAATAGATTTTTCTTACTCTGTATTATGTATCATCCTTATCAATACTGTATATATATCCTTAACTTATTTTGGAGTAGCCCGAGGCACAGAAACCGTAAGTGCTCATGGAGGTAAACCATCAGTGGCTCATCGAGGTAAATACAGACATGAGTTTAAAAAGCCACGGTCAAATGACTATGCAATTCCTAATGGGTATTGTTCTTCAGTATATGAAAATAGGTAGAAATTTTGTGATCTGAAATGACAATAAAGCAATTTCAGAAAGAAAGTAAAGGAAGGATACTTATTCCATCCCATTAGAGTCTTATTAACCAAAGCTTTGGAAAATCTCAAAGAAAGATGAAAATGTGTTGTGTGTCTCTGTGTGTGTTCGGTGAAGGGCAGTGGTCATGGGGTCAGGAGAGGTGCTGCGGTTTTACGTCCAGCCAGAGGGAAAGAAGTAAAACACAGAGAATGAACAGTACAAATGAGCAACAATTTTAGAAAATAAAGAGGCTTATTTTCTTAAAATTCTTTATCTTCTCTTTTCATTGTTTCTGCTCTATTCAATTACTTTGTTTCTTTTTGTTTTCTTACTTCTTTTCCTCATGCATTTTCCTAATATGTCCTCTCTTGCTAGTCAATTTCTTTCTCCTCCTTCTCTTTCCCTTCCTCCTCCTTCCCCTTCTTCTTCCTCCTTCTCCTACTTCTGCTTCTTCTATGCCTTTTATCCTATTTTCCATCGCCTTTGTGCCTTTTATCCCCATGTCCTGGCACTAAACCAAAACTAGACTGAAAGTCAGAACCTCCTGTTTTGCTTAAGTAGGATGTCTTAGTTATTAACATAGTTAACCTAGCAGGACGCGGTGGCTCAAACCTGTAATCCGAGCACTTTGGGAGGCTGAGGCGGGCAGATAACTTGAGGCCAGGAGTTCAGGACCAGCCTGGCCAACAAGGCAAAACCCTGTGTCTACTAAAAATAGGAAAATTATATGGGTGTGGTGGTGTGGGCCTGTCATCCCAGCTACTCAGGAAGCTGAGGTGAGAGTATCCCTTGAACCTGGGAGGTGGAGGTTGTAGTGAACCTAGATCATAATTATGCCACTGTACTCCAGCCTGGGTGACAGAGCAAGATTTTGTATCAAAAATAATAGTAATAATAAAATAGAGTAGTTAAACCACTGTATTCCATAAAAACAAACAATAACACCTCTGGGTAACAGAAGTGAAAGAAAATTGCAATTTATTTCTAATAATAGCTTCTATATACACAAAACAGGTTTTTGCAAATCTTGGAAAAGTGCTATAAGAAAAAATAAATGACTTAATCTATACATGCTAGTCTTCATCACAGCAAATACATAGTGGTTTAGACTTTCCAATGGGTTTTGTAGGCTAGAAACTTCTTACTGCAGCATTCTATTAGTATATAGCATATGATTAGGTTGATTTGAACATTATTATAGGTTAAATCATATATTCTAAAATGACAATAAGTGACAAATCTTCATATAATATTAAGTCTATGAAGTTAATTTCAGTTGCCTCTTGAGAATAAGACCACCAATACAAATATTAAGAAGGATAATCATAGAATCCATTCTATTTGTTGAATGGTTACATTATGCAAACCACTATATAAATTATTTAAAATAAGATAATATTTACTCTAATACTATCTACCCTATGAGGTAGATATTACACATGCACCGATTACTCAAAGAGTTTATAAAAAGTGCACAAATTCATATGGATTAAAGAGAGGATAGATTCATGCCTATGTCAGATTAATTCTAGTACTTACTATTGTCTATTCTTAAATGGTAGGAAAAAATATTAATCTTTACAACTCTATATAGTAGTACTTGTTTAAATTATCATATGATTTTTCTCTACTTAAACACTTACAGAATTGTCAAAATTCTGCTACACCTATCCTTTTGTGATACTTTAAAATCTGAAGCCATTTAACCATTTTTAAAACATAATGTTGATAGTTTTTTCTTAGAAAAAAAGTTAACGTCCCGTTGACGCTTGAACATCATGGGATTGAAATATGCTGGTCCACTGACACATGTTTTTTTCCACCTCTGTTACCCCTGAGACAGGAAGACCAACTCCCCTCTTCCTCCTCCCCCTTAGCCAACTCAATATGAACATAAAGAGGATGAAGACCTTTATGATGATCCACTTCTACTTAACAGCTAGTAAATATATTTTCTATTCCTTATGATTTTCTTAATAACATTTTCTTTTCTCTGGCTTACCTTATTGTAAGAATACAGCATATAATACAAATTATATACAAAATATGTGTTAATTGATTGTTTATGTTATATGTTCCAGTCAATAGAAGGCTGTTAATAGTTAAGCTTTTGGGGAGTCAAAAGTTTTAAATAGATTTCCGACTATGTGAGGGTCAGCACTTCGAACTGCCACATTGTTCAAAGGTCAGTTGTATTGTTGTTCTATAACATTAATCCATAACGGTATGTTGCAAAATTTTAACTTAAAATTTCTATTTTATTTTAAAATGAGATGAATACAGTCTTGTATCATTAAATTTTAGTATTTTATAATAAATAGATATTTTTATTTAAAAAAATAGAACAATATTTACATCTTATGGTTACCATAATTATAAGTGTTAAGTACATTGATAAAGTAAAATAAACTACTTTATACGACTCTGAAGTACTAAACACCATAATTTGTTTCCTAAGTTTAATGTATGCAGCCTTCTTAAGCAAGATAAAAGAGGTGATATTAAATTAACAGTCCACTTATTTTATTTTCAGAGACATTAATGACAAGTTAGCTTGTGTTTCTAGTGTAAGAGCATAGAGGGTAATATATGGGTGAAAAATAGGCACTGCTTTTATTGGCTAGGGAATAGAGCATGAGAAAACTAAATATCACCATGAACAGAAGCTGCTGTGGTGTGCTGCTTATTTGGATGGTTGCACTGAGTCTTGATTCAACTCCTTGGTTTTCTCTTTTGCAAAAGTTTTAGAATATGCCAATCTAGGAACAAGAAAAATCTACTCCAAGAGGAACAACATCTTATTCATTAACTGTCATATTCAATGCTCTGGATACATGCCTCCATTGCAAGAGCATTACTTAAATATTAAATGAATCATAAACAACGTTATTTCCTTTTGAAAAGCTAATGTTCATGGTTCTCGATGACAATGAGTTAAGGTGGAATGGAATAAGAGATCTTTATCCACCAACATAGATCAAGCTAATTTAGCCAATGAGAGCAAAGAAGAAAGGACATGGGTCATTGAGAAGAATAACAACTCTATTGAGAACTTATTGTATTTTATGCCAGACCTTATGCTAGGCACTGTGCATGTATCTTATTTAATTCCTACTGCAGTTTAAGGTTTGCATAATTTCCATTCAAGGCCTGCTACATAGCAGGCCTGCTCTGTAGGTTTCAGAGCAAAATTAAGACACAGGACCCCAGCTGGGATGGGCAAGTCAATGTCCCTTTTCCAGTGGCCAGTCACCCCAATGGATAGTGGATGGATGACTCCAAAAAAATTACAACTCCTCTTGGGATGCACTTAGTACTCATATGAGGGTGGGTAAGAAGCCTTTGTCAATTCACTTACTGAACGTACAGTGTGGCGATCATCCAATGGATGGGATGACCACAGCTTTGCTCTGTTCCAAAACACCGTGGAGCTCATGTCCAATGCCTCCTTGCCCTGTGACCATGTCTGTGTTCCCAGTGAGAGTGGAGGACAGCAATGAAACATAGGCCTCCCTCCAGTTTCCTCCGCAGGTGGAGGGTGGCAACAGCCACAGGAAGGGACAGAGGAAAAAGAGGCTGAGTAGGAGGGAGGCAGCTGAGAAACTCTCCTAGATCCAGAGACAGAGAGTCTGCATGAGGTGGAGCAGTGCAGGAACAAAGCTCCAAGCACTCAAAGCATACTCCATTTCCCTAAAAGCTCAACTTGCTAAACAAGAATTTAAAGATAAAATCATATGAATTTCAAGACGAGAACCAAAGAGCATTAAATCCCAAGTACTAAGTACTTGGCCCTGTGCAACCATACTGTTCACTTGCCCAAGAAGTTAGCCCTTTTCCCATTTTACAAATTATAGCATTGCCCAAAGTCTGTTTGTCAACATGAGATAAAATCTGTGTGTATGTGTTGCAGGGACTGATCAGGGGACAGGGACAGATCAATAGTTTAAACTCTAACTTGGGTTTTTTCCACTATGTCTAATTGCCTGTACATATTTATCACTCATTACATTAATGGAAAATGTTTCATAATATACTCCTTATTTTTCAACTACTTGGGGGTTAAATGTAAAGTTAGAACAAGAAATAGATACAAGGAATATAACGTTTGTGTAGAGGACTGATGAAATATAAATATCCTTGGCAAAATTATCAAAACTCTGTCCCATCAACAAATAGGTGATGACAACATCTATACATAATTTCAGGTTCTCAAGTTCAATATTGACTACCACACGAGAAATTTATTGAAAAAGTTACAAAATAGAAGTTAATATTGTAGCTTGTCAAAGCTGCAGATATTTTTCATGTGGCCATGATTTGCTCAGACTTGTTTACTATTACCATCATCTCTGGTCTAGTGTGAGGGGATGTGAAATTGCATGATGAAAATCTCTCTATATAAAAATGGTATGGGAAGTCAAGAATTTCAGCTTCTACAAAGCCATTAAAATAATGAAAGGTCAAAAATGAAGTTGGATTAAAAACATGTTGTAAAGGATTTCACAAATACACAAATCAATTGTCAGGTATTCTTCGGAGAAGCATGGCAGAAATAACTTAAATAAGTTCTATTACCTAATTCAACTTAAAAATATTATTCTTTCCCACTAAACTTTCCTATACAATCTCTCTGTGGTTAAGGTATCCAAGATTTGGCTCAAAAATCACTTTCCTTATTTGCACTGTCTGTTTTTCTCTACTTCCAGGCTAGATAAGGTGATCCTCCTCAATGTCGCCTTGAGTCCCAGGTACATCTTTCATCCATCCTTATTAAATTATGCTGTAATTGTTCATAATGCCCTCTTTTACTTCTGATTATCAGCAACTTCAGGAAAAACATACATCTGTATATTTTGTTTATTTGCTTGCTTGTTTGTTTTTGTTTCATCTGTGTTTAGCAGTGTCTCCAGAAAATAGAAAACACTCATTCAATACCAAATGAATGAAAGAGTAAATGAGAGAATGGGCATATGTTTTCTACCTGAGGTCAGAGTTATTATTTGCTGTGTCTGTCCCTGCCTAGCTGAGGACTCGCAAGACATTTCCCTACACATCATCAGAACTTCTCAATCCATAAATACTGAAAACTCTTTCCAGTCATTCAGAAAGGCCTAGAAATTGTTCATGTTAATCTAACTATATAAAGGCTAATGTGAAAATTCTGGCTGTAATATAGGTGGTCATTTGTTATATACTTTAGGCCCATTTTGATTAAATGAGATTTGAGGTACCTCAAAATTTAGCTACTTAAAACTTTTTAAAAAATAGAGGAAATATCCAAAGTTTTAGATAATTAGTTTTCGAATAAAATCTTGGAATACAACTCATTTAAAGGGAAGGGAAGAGATCTGTGCATCTATAGAAATTACTGCACAAGTAATGGGCTTATGTACAACATTAAACCTCCAGGAAGGTTTTCTGTTAATGTTTGAATATTTTGTTTTCACATTTTGTTTGCTTAAGTCAATTAGAAAAGGCATATTCAAGATTGAGAAGGTGTTCCCACATCCACAGGATATTTGTGTATATTAAATGCTCAGCATTAGCCAGCCTTCAGGTTAATATTGATTGTTACCTGGATAATAATGGGCATTAGTCCATTGCTTGTCATAGAACTTTAACAACTACAATTAGCTCTAACATAAAGCATGTGTTAGGTAGAAAGTGGTTTTTCAAATAGAAGAAAATCCATCAGAACTACCCCTAGAGCACAGTAAATATTTGCGAGCAACTACCTACTCCTCATGATTCTTGTAAAGGTCTTTTTTTATCTGCTCTATCATCATTTCTGTATTTCTTTACAATAAAAAGAGGGCAATTTTTTTAAAAAAGTAAAAGTAAAGAAAGCGATTGATAGAATATATATTCTATGTATAAATTATGTGTATTATATGTTATATTATATAGTATATAACATTATTTCATATATTATATGTATAAATATGTATGATATGTAATTATATTATTTATATGCAACTTTATATAGATACAAAAATTTATATTCACTTGTAGATATTTCCAAATTAAAATGCTGCTAGCTTTATGTTAACTTCAGACTATTTTCAAACTGTAATTGCAAAATAGTGTCTACTGTGAGAATGCAGAAACACTAAATAAGGCATTGCTTCTTAATTCTTCAGTGTTGACATTTCAGAAGCACTAAGAACAAAGCTTGATATTTTGCAGGTATATGAGAACAACATCAAACAGTTATAAACAATGATTCTGATATAAGAAATAAGACAAAGATCATTTTTAAGTACACTTCACAAGTTCATATTAAAGAACAATTATTACATATATAATTAATATGCTGGTGTATATTTGGGGTTTGCCCATGGATGGCATGCATCTGTAGCACATTTCAATTTTCAAGTTAGGCCCTTGATAGTAATACCTTTCATGTATAAGCTGGTTTATTAGTCAGAGATCTCATGGATAATACTTTTGAAGCGAGGATAGTCAGTATATTCAGCATCAGCTGAATGTCAAAGCTTGTCAGTCAATCACCAAAAGCTAGGAGAAAAGGGTGGAACAAATCCCTCCCTTGCTGTCCTTGAAAGGAACCAACCCTACCAACATCTTCATTTTTCACTTCCAGATTCCAGAACTCTGAGACAATAAATTGCTGTTGTTTAAGCCATTCCATTTATGGGACTTTGTTGTGGCAGCTGTAACAAACTAATATAGTGTGTATCTTTGAGATCTCCCTGATCTTTTTAGTCTTTTCTTACCAAAATATCTATCTATCTATCTATCTATCTATCTATCTATCTATCTATCTACCTACCTACCTACCTACCTACCTATCTATCTAGCACTGAGATCAGAGAAAGGTATTTGTTGCTCCTTGGGCCCTGAGGTTTATACCTGTTTTTCTTTTTCCTAATATGCCCTAAACACTAAGTAAAGTCATTTAGTCATTTCAGCTTTGAAATCCAAATTAAAATATTGCGGTGGTTCTTCAAGTTTCACCCAAGTTTTTTTGTCGTTCATCTTTGCTTTGTTTTTAAGTTAAGGAATAGGATATAAAACCATTTTCAATATGTGTCCCAACCTATAACAGAAAGTTTCAGTTCTCTACCGTTGTTACTTACATGTATTTATTTATTTAAGTAGTTATTTACGTAAGTTTTTACTTATTTGGATTGGTTGTAAAAGGAACACTCTCCAGCTCAGAGTGGTTCTAGTATTTAAAGTTTGTTTCACTCTAGGCTGTCATGTACATTGGTAGATTATTGAGAATCTAATCTGCTTGAGGTTCCTTTGGGTCTGTAAGATGCTTATGAGGAGGGTGTGAGGCTGCTAGTCATCTATCTGACAAAATACCCACCAGACTGATCAAAAGGAAGACAGAGAACCTACCCTGAAATGGAAAAGCTTCAAAAGCCAAATCTGGTAGTCTTAGGGATTCTTATAGAGATAAATTATAAACCAGAAGCAACAGCTGATTCCGATTAGGCTTTGAAATTTTAATCAAGCATGGCGTAGAAATGTATGGTTTCACATAGATGAAGATGGAAAAACATATGAATGATTAAAAAAAGAGAAAGGAGGAAAAGGAACAAGACTGATAGCACATGGAATAATAGAAAGAGCCTGTGAGGAGGGAAAACACTCAGAGAACAATGAAACAAAATGCAAGTGTTTGCAGGAAGGGATAATATAGGTCAGTTAAGTGAGAAAAAATGAAGTTACCTAAAAACCAGTCAAGCTAAGTATAAAAGGACATCTTATTATCACTTTGGTTGTAAATTTCTAGAAATTATTGTATACTCTCTGCTGATCTAATTCGTGAGTTCTTGGACAGCGGAATGTTTGGGATGGGGGTGGAGACAGAGGTGGGGTAGGGAGGAGGCAGTGCACATACACATGCCTGTATCAGCCTGTGTGTTTTTCTGTGTCCTCAACACTTAGGCAATTTGCCTGACAAATAGTAAGTGCTTTCTAAATGCTTGTTGAATGAGTGCTTTTTGGCTAGCCATTTACACAGTTCTTAACTTCATGATAATTTGCAAATCATTGAAAGAAATGCTCTGCTATGGTTTGGATGCAGTTTGTCCACACCAACACATTTAAATGTGATCCCCAATATGGTGGTATTGGGAGGCAGGGCCCTGTGGAGGTATATGCCTCATGAATATCTTTGTGGCATTCTCTTGTTAGTGAATTCTCCTGCACTCTCCCAAGACTGTATTAATTCTCTTGAGAATGAATTAGAGAGAGAGAGAGAGAGAGAGTGTGTGTGTGTGTGTGTGTGTGAGAGAGAGAGAGAGAGAGAAAGAGAAAGAGAGAAAGAGAATTGCTCTTGGGAATGAATGAGAGAGAGAGAGAACCTGTGTGTGTGTGCATGCACGTGGGTGCGTGTGTGTGTGTGTGTGTGTGTGTGTATGTGTGAGTGAGAGAGAGAGAGAGTTGCTCTCTGGGTGTTAGAAAGCAAGGTTTCTCTCCCAGTCTGGTCCCTCTTCCACGTGTCTGCTTCCCCTTTGACCTTCTATCATATTTTGCCCTAGCACAAAAACCCTCACCAGAAGCTGAGTAGATGACAGGGTCATGCCCCTTGAACTTCCCAGCCTGCAGAACCTTGAACTAAATACACTTTTTTCCTTTAGACGTTACCCAGGCTCAGGTATTCTGTTATAGCCACACAAAACAGACTAAGACAGGTTCTTAATGAGATAACTGAAACGATCCACTAATCCAGAAATTATACTCGGCTCTAAAACATTAGTAAAAAGAGAATATGACAGTGGGGTTTGGATGAAGTCAAATCTCTAGATGTTTCCCACTTCTCTTTGAGTTTCCTAGAAACACAGCTCTTGAGATACCTAAGGAAAGTCTGGCACTTTAGTAAAGGAACAGTACAACAAAGCATCAGTTTTAATAAATTAATTTTTATCATATTCAGGCCCTGCAGGTTTGCAAAATATGCTTCCAGCAGATGGCGTTTTGCATAGATAATAAAGATGTTTGCATCTCCAGAGTCTTATAATTACCTTAAGAATTAGGAGAAGGAAAATAGAAAAGAAGAGGAGTAAATTCCTTCTGCTTCCCCTCCTTTTAAGCTCCATTATCATAATCTGTATCCCATTTCAATTTTCATTACTCTTGGAAGAGGACAACAAGCTGATAGGGAGTGAGAGTAGTCTGGATTGGAAAGACAATTTAATTGCTCTGCTAAAAAAGAAATTCAACTCACACAAAACAGGGCCAACCTTTTCCATTTGATCTTATAGCTCCAATGTCAACTATGCTATACATTTTATGTGACTTGAAAGAACAAAAATGGAAACAAAGATTTTAAACATTCCATTGTTCCTCACTACCATTTTATCCATTAAAAAAGAGAAAAAAACCTCAGTGGCATTCAACAAACTTAAAACAAAACAAGTATCAGGAATATGTCAAGGTCTCCACAAACTACTGTAGTATAATGTGAGGCTCCTTGACTGTTTTTAGTAAAATTCATTGACAGTGTTGTGTATTACATTACTGAAGCCTTTCAGAATTCTGGCTTGCAAAGCACATGGAAAATGAATAGTGTGGCTACTGTTGGTGCATTCATTTGCATACCAATGAAGATAATTCTGTTAGTTTCATAGAAATGATAGTGACTAAGGTCTAAGAAGGCAAGTGAGGGGCTTGGATGTACACAGGGGTTGCTAAAATTCTTTCTGCTTGCACGCCAACATTTCAAATAAATTTCCCAGTAAGATAAGCTAGGTCCTTCATTGTTTTGTGTTCTCTGAGACAGCATTATGGAAGCCTGAATAGGGCTAAAGAGGCGGATGTTTTGAATTCTCATCCAACAATTTTTTCATAAAATAGAATTCTCTGCCAAAATTTCAAAGTCCAACAGCTTGAGATCTCTGTCTCTTTTCCTTTTTAGTTTCATCCATTTGAAAAAAAAAAGATGAAATAAAATATGAACATTTTTATTCAAGAAAGCCAACTTATGAGCAATACCAAGAAATGAACAGATTTTTTTCATTATATTTTACTTGCCAATTAGAAACAAGCTACTCATAAAATCTACAGTTCAGTATGTAGACATTATTAGTTCTTCCACAAATGTGAAGGAAATTTGAGAAAGCCTAAGCTAATTTTTCAAATAATGAAAGATAATATTTTTCATATGCAGCTTGAGAATTCACATAACAGGCAACAAAATGCCTTGACCATTTTTAAATACTTGACTATTTAAGAAGACCATGATTTGAATCAATACATCATTCTGAAAATGAGTAGCCTTAGAAAGAGGACTCAGGGGCAAACAAAAAGTTTTACCTTTAATTGGAGTCACTGAAATAGTGCCCATGTGCATTCTTCTAATTTCCCTTTACTCTTAATAAACACCCAGAATGAAAGCACGATGATCATGGCTGTAATCCCAGAACTTTTGCAGACAGAAGTGGGTGGTTCACCTGAGATAAGGAATTTGAGACCAGCCTAGCCAACATAGTGAAACCCCATCTCTACTAAAAAGACAAAAATTAATTGGGCATGATGGCTGGTGCCCCTAATTCCAGTTTATCAGGAGCCTGAGGCAGGAGAATCTCTTGAACACAGGAGGCGAAGGTTGCAATGGCAGAGATTGCACCATTCCACTCCAGCCTCGGCAACAAGAGTTAAACTTTATCTCAAAAAATAAAAATAGAAAGTAAAAAATGAGGCCAGGTACAGTGGCTCATTCTTGTAATCCCAGCACTTTAGGAGGCCAGGTGGATCATGAGGTCAAGAGATGGAGAATATCTTGGCCAACATGGTGAAACCCCATCTCTATTAAAAATACAAAATTTAGCTGGGTGTGGTGGCATGTGGCTGTAATCCCAGCTACTTGCGAGGCTGTGGCAGGAGAATCGCCTGAACCTGGGAGGTGGAGGTTGTAGTGAGCCGAGACTGGGCCACTGCACTCCAGCCTGGTGACATTGAGTGAGATTCCATCTCAAAATAAACAAATAAATAAAAATAAAGTTAAAAAAAATGAAGATACCCTTCAATCTTAAAATAAACTATCTTACAAAATCATGGTTTTAAACAGACCTATTAAGAACACTAACACAGATCTATAGAACACATATTTTTTAAATAATGGCTTTTACTGGCCCTAAAGCACCCAAACTTGAATTTTGTTGCTTTTCCTTAAAATATATATTTCCCTCAACTATAATATGATATGACATGTCATTTTATTTTAGTTCATTGATAACTAGAGAATTAAACCCTAGAGGATAGGAAATGTTCACATGTACACCTAAAATTGGCATATGGAATTATCAAAGCAGTAAGAAATTTAACAACCAAAAGTACAAAACAAGGAGCAATTAAGAATTATTCAAGAAATTTGAGTGAAGAGATGAAAATTTCTGGAAATACATTACTAAATTTCAAAGCTACAAATGTTGTTAACTAATACTTTAAAATGTGTTTAACTGTTATTTAAATAAATAAATGATAAAAATCTTTTGTTTTGCTTCTAATATTAAGATGACGTTTGGTAGAGAATGAAGTGAATCCTGTTTATCTCCAACAATAATAAGAGCCAAACTGAAATATACTTTACTTATTACAACAGATTTCTAAATATACCTTGGGAGATTAAATAACTTGCTACTAAACTGAGTCTGCAATTCTTCTTATGTAGTACCCTTAATACATGTTTCTAATTTATTAAGCAAGATTATATTAGTTACAGCCTGAAGATATTTTAAAGCGGCATTCATTATTATGTGTATGTTTATATATAAGCTATATATATGAACACTTAGCCTTCATCATTCTACAATATTAGAAATATATCTTTTGTATTGAGATCATCAATAATATTAATTTTCTAGGTAGCCCTTACTTTTTACCCTTTCGATACCTTCTATTTTGTTTTAACAATAAATTTCCTTCAATGGTAGAATGTTTAAATATTGCAAGTATTAATTTAATCACTTACAGATTATTAGTGAAGCATTTAGCTAAATGTATTACATTTTTCTTAAGAAGTTTCTGAATTTCCATAATTTTATTTTAACAGTGCCACATAAAAGACAATGATAAACCCAGTGTGAAATCATGTAGGTATGCCAAAATGTACCAGGACTACTTAAAACCAATTATCACTGTGTTCCATTTACTAAGGAAAATTCCCGTGTTGTGCATCAGAAAGTCTCAGTACACTAAAGAGTACATTTAACTGCTCATGTCAGAAAGGTTGGAACCAGGAAGGCTATGGTATTCCACTTAACCATTAACCATTACATATTGTGGAGAGATTTAAATTAGAAGACACTTGGTGATATCATTTAAGCCTATTTCTGGACTCCTGCAGGAAAACAAATGCTGGCACAAAAGAAAACTGCCAAACACCAGCTGGTCTGGTAGTCAACATTTATGAGCTCTTGGCGTTTCATAACATGTCTTATATGTGAGAAATTCCATTGTCATTAAAGTCTTTTATCTGCTCATGATCTTACTTTACAGATTATATAAGAAAAAAAGCATCTTAACAAGTATACACATGCTTAAGTAATTAATGAGTAATTAAAATGAAATTTTAAAATGAAAATGACCTATAATAGGGCCACTTAAAAGACAAATTAAGCAATTCTAGTATTAGCAGACTGACTCACATAGCTGCTTCTTTGTGTGAGACATAACCTTTGGTGTGTGAATTATTTTAGTGCATTTCAGACCCTCAGGGTCTATAGTTATTCTCACATAAAACGGTTCTGGGAACTAGCCTACTTGGAACTGGGTGAGGAAAGCTGTGATTTAATGTGGATTTACACTGGAAAACAGGATAATTTTCTGACCCTTGAAAATGGTCTTAAAGTCATTTTTCAAAAAGGACCTTTTCAAAACTCCAGGGTTTTTTCTTACAACTCATTTCATGTCCTAACCTCTGACTATCTGAGAAATACATACACCTGCACTCTACGGAGAGTTCTAGCCAGGAAGCTAAGTCATTGCCAAGGCCATTTAAGAGAGGGAATTGGCTCAAGTTTGATGCAGATTTAATTAACAAATGGATCTGAATTTATATCTGGTTCTTGTTCTGTCTTTTGAGCTTGTTAAGTCATTCAGACCAGGGAAAGATTCTGGCATACTAAGAATGTTTAGAAAAGGCTCCTATCTTCACAGTTAGGCTTAAAATGGATGACTTCTGACAGGAATGCTTGGAATATAATCATTCACTTCTTTCCATCAATTCCATGTTATCCCAAGGGTTTGTTCAACAGATGGACATAATTTGCATACTTGACTACCACAGTTTTCTTAATTGCATTTTCCCAGCACACTCTATTATATTTGCAGTCTATTAGGTTTCCCTTATAATTTCATTTTGAAAAATATACATAACATATTAAGTTATTATATTTTCTATATGGTGGATCTCTTTGCAGAATCCTGAATTCCTGGAAGCCTTACACATTTAGGATTTATTGAAAATGTATTACCACACTCTAAGCTCAATGATATCTCTTAAACTTATTTAATACCTGTATTTTGAAATAAGCCTTAATGTTTTAGTTAAAAAATACTTCACAATATATTTTTATGTTAGGATATTGCATAATCCAGTAACTGTGTATAATTTTTAATATCTTAAGGTTAATTTTTGTTTAAAACTGACCATTAATGTATAAAAAATACCTACACCATTAAGCATTAAAAACATCATTCTTGGGGGTGGGGAGAAGAGATGAATAGGTGAAACACAGATAATTTTTAGAGCAGTGTGACTATTCTGTATGATACAATAATGTTGAATACATGTCACTATACATTTGTCCAAATCCACACAAAGTACAATACCAAGAGTTAACCCTAATGTAAACTATGGTATTTGGATGATCATGATGTATTGATGCATCAATTATGACAAATATACCAGTCTGGAGGGGTATGTTGATAATGGGTGAGGCTATGCATGTGTTGGAGTAGGGAGTATTGGCAATCTTTGTACCATCCCCTCAATTTTGATGTGAATTTAAAGGTGCTCTAAAAAAAATAGTCTTTAAGAAAAGCCACAATTCTTTTTAAACTAAAAAATAGAACTCCAGACTACTGTTCCTGAAATTGTGACTGAAAATTTCTTAAGAGGTACATACAAACAGGGAGAAGGAAGATTGTAGACAATTTATTCAGCAACATTGACTGCTTATTTGTTTAAAAATTTAAGCAAGCCTTCTAATTAAGATATCTTACTACTTAAAAGAAACATGACTTGAACAAAATTTCTCCAAATTTTTAATTGCTTTAAATACTATAGTGCCTAAATGCAACACCTCTTTCCTTGACCCTCCTCTTCCTAGATCTGCAAATCTGTTGCAGCATCTCATCTCTGCCCCTGACATGGAACATGTTAAATGAAAAACAAAATCCAGAAGACAGTTAAGAGAAATCGTATTGTCATTAAGGAGAACATGATGCAACATAGCATCATCATAGTATAGTGTCCATGTTGGACCAAATTTCATCATGCAAATTAGCACCTATCACAAAGACTTCCACATAGATAAAATCTTGTCTTAAAAGTGATATTTCTGAATAGCTTATGAGAGTTCAAACTATTTTTTTAAATGCTTTGATTTTTAAAATATATTCAAAATTATGCATTTGCAACACTGTTACCCATTAATTGCAGCAAAAGAACCAAGTTCCCATTTGCCCATTTGCTTTCTTTTCTTCTCTTTTTATAATCCTGTCTCAAATGAAAACAACTGGTAATAGAGCAATTTTGTATTACTTCACATGAAAGAAAGAGTTGTTTTAATGTCAGTGTGAAAGCTGATCATACAAATTGGGGTCATTCTTGTCATACCTAGAGTAAAGGGCAGGAAGAAAAAGTACTCAGGGCACATAGCATTGCTTCAATCATGTAATCCTTTCTAAATCTGGCTGCTGAAACTGCTTGTTGTAACTTGAAACCAATCTAATAGCTACTGAAACTACCTACTATGACTCTATGACTAGTTTTCCCACCACCGTCGCTTACCAATGAGAACTTGCCAGTTCCTCAAAGACTTTACTAGTGCCAATGGATTTTCTTTCAAAACAATACGTAACATTTCTCCGTGTTATAAAATCTCCAACCTTCTCTTTGTTCTCTGGACATAACAAAGATCATCCAGTCTGTGCATATGCCCCAAAATGCAATTCTTGCTTACAAAATAAAACATTTAAAATGTAAAGGTTTGTCTCTATATTTTGACTTTGACGTTAACTATTGAAAGCATATATACTTTTCCTTAAATATATACAAATTCTTTGAGATTCCCAAAGAGGCTAATTAACCTATATTCATGGGATTAATATGCAGATGTAAAACTCATATCTAAAAATAGTAGATAATAATATATGGCAAGCTATGTTATGCCTAGAAATAATATTCTCCAAGCTTATTTTGTTAATTATGAGCTTTAAAGAAATGATAGATGGGATAATTGAAAAATATGTGAGGTCAAATGTCATTTTTATTTAAACTTTATTCTGGTGACTATTCACAAAAGCAGTACCACTTCCTAGGAGAGATTTTGAAAACCTGGAAGGCAGTGTGTTTTGTTTGTCAGATTGATTTAAGACAATATGGGAATTTTAGTAGGTAAGCCCTGCACATCAAAGAAGGCTTCCACGTCCAATATGGTTTTTGAATATCTGGCTGGGCAACAAGAGGAAGAAAATGTCTGTTTAGAATTATCTGAGTCTTAATCCTAACCCTGTTTTACCTAAGACACAAAGCATTATGATACATTTTAACTTATAGACTAAGTTTCCATGAAGCAATATCTATCTAAATACAAGAAAGATTAATCTTAGAAAAACCTTCCTTTAACTCAACAGTTGTTTTCTCTTAGGCAAACTCACATTACCTCCACAGAAATACGGCTGGTGATGTTTGATGTAATGATATAATGAATGTGACTAAAATGATGTAATAAATGTGACAAAATAAATCTGCATTTGTAGCTGACCCATTAAAGGCATTCTATGTATAGGTACAAGCATAGGATTACTTCATCAGGTCTTCGTAGTAGTATTTCCTAAGCAAGCATGAACAAAATGAAATAAATTTAATTATTTCATTGTAAATTACCCTTGATTTCTCCTTTTCATTATAAGTGGGGGATTTGTATTGATATGGTTGAACTTACACTTCACTTCCAGATAGTGAAAGGGAATTGCAAAATATATGTTAAAATAAAATGCATCAAGTCTAATAGGGTTGAGAACAGCTGTGATAGCAGAACAATAATAATAATGAACACCTTATTATGCATATCATTGCTAAGAGCTTAGTGGTGTGACACTATCGGAAATATGATAACTACTGAGTTCAGAAAAAAAAAAAGATGATAGTGAAAATGTTATGAATATGTGGAGTCTCAGAAAATGATACCCCAAACTGAAGGCCTAAGAAGCAGCCTCAGAAGCAGTTTCTCTCTGATCTTCTCCTGCCCTCCTGCTTCTTGTCCCTCAGTGTCCCCTGAGGTAAGCCATAGAATCTGTTTCCCCAAGGTTGGTCTGAGAAAGTGAACCCTTTTTCCCCAAAGCCAGCTATAAAACCTAAAAATATTACTCTAACCTCTCTCCACCTCTTTCTTAGTAACAATTGGCCATTAAGAGATTAAGACCCTCATTCCAGAAGGATCTTACCCCATACTGATGAGGGAAAAGTGTCGCACAGAGGGACAAGGAAACATCTAGACAGACAGGTCTTGCTAAGTTTTCCCACCCAATCTATTAGCATTAGATTATCTACTTTTTGTATAATCACATTTCTATGTGGCTGTTTATACTCCATGTGACTTAAATAAAAACAGATAGTTTTCTCTGTATCTCTAAGTCTTCATTCTGAAGGCTCCCAGGCTATGTAAAACTATCAAATACACTTCTTATGCCTTTATCTTGTTGACCTGTCTTTTGATATTGGTGTTTCAGCCATGACCCTTATAATAGAGAGGAAAGGGATCATCCCTTTTTCACACCTAGAGACACAGAAACTCCAGGACAGAAAGGTGAGGAAAAGGACTTAAACTGCAGGAAAAGAGAATCAAAGCTGGGACTGAGGAAAACATAATACAAGATCACCTTTACACTGTGATATATAAAGTGGGTAAGAAATCAGCTTCTTTATCTTACAGGAAAAGTAAACCATAGACCTACTTCACCTATGAACATAGATGTAAACTTAGTTACACAATTTTAGGAAGTCTATAAAAATATATAAAACAATATGGTAAAAGGATAATACAACATGACAAAATGTTAATTTTTTAAATTGATCATTGATGGCTAACCAAGATATATTAAGTCAATAACCCCTAACAAATAACAGCTAAAACAATAAATCTGCAAAAAGAAAACACAGATTGAATCCTGCTGGCATTGAATTTGTTAATGGTTTCTTATATAGGATTTTTGAATCATGAACTATAAAATTAAATTAGACTACATCAAAATTAAAACAATTAGAGTTTTACAAAACCTAAACCTTTTGCTCATAAAAAGATACATTACTCAAATTCAATACACAAATTAGGAGAAGGCATTTGTAAAACATATACAACAAAGGTCTTGTATCTTACAATTTTAAAAGAAAGAAATAAACACCAGAGTAGAAAAAAAAAATGACAAAAGGTTTGAACAGACATTTCACCAAAAAAGATATATGGATTACAAATAAGCTCATAATAAGATGCCCAACATCATTAACTATTGAAGAAATTCAAAATTAAACCACGATGAGATACTACTCTGTACTCATTACATTTGCTAAAATTAAAATAACTGACTGTATCAAGTGTTAGTGAGGAGTCAGAGGACCTGGAACTGTCATATACTACTAGTGGGAATGTAAAATGTCACAGCAATTTTGTAAAATATTTTAACAGTTTCATAAAAATTTTAAAATGCACCTATCATATGACTCAATCATTTCATTTCTAGAAATTTACCCACAAGAACTGAAAAAACATGTCCATACAAAGACTTGTAAATAAATGTTCATAAACTTTGTTTGTAATAGCCAAGAACTGAAAAGAGTAAATGGCCTTTAACAAGTCAATGGAAAACCAAATTATAATATAGCCATACAATGAACTACTACTCCTCAACAAAAACTAACAAACTATCGATAAATACAACAATGTAGGTAATTCAAATAACGATGACTACTGAAAGAAAAATACAAAGCATATTGTATTATCTCGTTCATATAAAATTCTAGCAAGTGCAACTACTTTATAGTGAAAGAAAGTAAGTAGGTCAGTGTTTTTCCTGAAAACTAAGGTTGATGGAGGAAGGGTTATTTTAAAGGGGCACCAGGAAACTTTTGAGGATGATGGATTTGTTTATTATTTAATGTGCGTATAATTTCATAGATAAATATATACATCAAAGCATATCCAACTGCATACACTTTAAATAGGAACAGTTCATTGTGTTGTCAACGATACTGCAATACAGTTGTAAAGTTGATATTCTATGAAGGTAAGTTGTTAAGAAGTCAGCAATTTAAAATAACTAATGGCACATGAAACAAGTTATATTTCTTATTAATAAACTGACTCACCCTGTTGAAACAATTTAAACAACACGGCTGTTTTCATGTCTGCACTGGAGTAAAAGGCCAAAGAAACATATACAAGAGGAAAAGGATGCCATGAATTAAAGACTATACAACCTGTGAAAAGGAAAACCTGAAAATGTAAGACTATAAAAGGAATGTGATCAATTTAGCATAAACGTTGTCTGTACCATTAGCTTTCTAATTGCATTTTTTCCGAACCCTATGACTGGCTGCAGGGAAACTGGGGCAGGGGACAGGATCACTTTCAGTTCTCTAAACTGTTCCCAGTAACAGAGTATCTGCTTTTCATTTGTTTGATTTCTTTAAGTTCCCATATAAATTTCTTCTGAGCAAATAACTTTAGGCTGAAATGTTAAAGTCATTTGACTATAGTAGGCCAAAGGAGAGATTGGAATAGGGCAGTGCCACGACTCATTTTAAACGGGTTTTTGTATGATCACTCAGTTCTCATAATAGATTTGGATACTACGATTCATATGAATTAGATCACAGACCAATGTTCACCATTCAAGCAACAGAAATCTGTAACTCCCTACTGTGTTCCAGGCTTTCTGCTAGATCCAGGGATAGAGTGATATGTTGCTTTGCTTGAGTGTTAGAGACAGGCCTAGAATACAATTTTTCTTTTTTTCTTTTGCATTTTTGACTGACATGGTGTATCCTTAGTGCCATGTAAAATCAGTCAGCTTAAGGACTTACTCAGTGGAAAAAAAACTCCTTCTAGGGCTTGGATGAGATCAATGGATTTTTTTTTCCTTCTTGTAGTGGAAGAAACAACACAATTTGCCACTAATTAAGTGAGCCAATAGCTGATTATATTACAACCTTGCTACTTGTAATATATGATGTGACCATACATTCTTGGGTGTAACCAAGAAATTTGGCATAACATTTTTCTAGCAGAAAATGCAAACCGCTGGAGTTTAAGAAAAAAAGGAAGGAGGGGTGAGAGAGAGAGAGAGAGCCAAAGACAAAGATATGGTTATGTTTCGAAAGTGGAAAGTTTAAATAGTTAATACAAATTGCTGGTTTCGTAACTGCCTCTAAACTAGAACTTTCATTTTCACAGCCAGAGGCAATTTAGTCTCCATCGTCCCTTTGTACTTTATGAACTATTTAACTAATCCCTGTCAAAATCCAAGGATATTCATTCTTGAGGAGGGAGTTATTCAGAGAGGCTTCTTTAATGTCTTGCTTATTTCTATCTGAAGTTACTGCTTTGAGAATAAATTTCCTTTGATTATGAAAACTGAATGGTTTCCATATTTATATGCTATCTTGCATAAGCATTTGGCCACAGCTAAAGTGGCTATTGCTTTTGAGAGCTGTTTAATTTTCTTTCCATGTTAAATGTTAATGTTTTTATGTTTACCACTCTGTCTATCTTGTGTATTGCAAAATTCCTTCTCGGTTGTGGAGGTTTTATCGTAAGATCATTTTATTAGTCAGAACTTGTATTTCTATAATACTATGGATTTATATTTATGGGTTTGTGTCCTCATCAGTATCCTCCCACCTATACAACTGCATAACTCCACTTAACTGATGTCCAAAAAACATTTCATATTCTATTTCCTGTAAGATCCACCCTTCACACTGCTACCACAGTTTTCTTCTGAAATCCCATTGTGATACTTGAAAAAAAGATTTGTATAATTTCTTTATGGTTGGAGATATACATAGTAACAGTAGTAACTACAAGCACCTGGTATATAATTCTATTCACAACCTTGCCCCAACCTCTAATTACAGTCTTGCTCCAACCTCCAATTTGAGCCTTCAGTTTCACCTGCCATATTTAGAAGTCACCCACCCTTTGATCCTTTATCCTCCCAAACCTAAAGACATATATTTATGCATATTTTATGTCCTGGAATAATCAATTTTTTTTTCTGTCCAGAATCAGGTCCCTGCACCAAACTGCTAGATTCACATCAAAGTTTAATCATATATTGTATAACATTTGGTAAATTAACCTCCTTACAGTTTGCTCATCTCTAAACTGGGATAATAATTGTGCTTTCTCATAGCTTTAGGAGGATTAAATGAGGTGATATATGTAAAGTGCATAGAATGAGACTACAGAGAGCCTACAGGCACTGTTTACTACTAATCACTTTTTTTTTATTGTAGTAATCTAATGGTATCCCACGCAAACTTTAAGCTCTGGATCAAAATCAACCTGCCTGTGAATCACTACTTGGCCTCCCTTACAGAGTTAGTCATTCTATTCTTTTACATCAAACATATATCTTCATTATCTCTTCACTGTGCTCTAATATTTGTTTCAATGCATCCTCATTAAACTGTAATATCCCTGAGAGCAGAGATAATGATTTATGCAATCTGCATTTCTTGTGCCCACAACAATGCACTGTACATGGTAGACGGTTGATAAAGGTCTGTTAGACCCTGGCTGCTGAATGCATCTTTACAAATACGTTGAAGTGTGTGGCATGAGGGCCAACTGAGCACATTTCTGTGGACACTGAAGAGATACAGGCAGAGAGATCTGAGTTTATAGTCAATACAGATTGCATTTTTATATTAAAAGTAATTTATTAGGTTGAGTGGGAATAAAATTCCTCTTGAATTCTGGGTATGAGCAGGGAATCATCCTACCATGCTTAAGATGGAACTAAAACATTATTTCATACCAGTTCAGATCTCACTGAGCCCCTGTTGAAAACATAATGGCTCATTTAGAAAAAATTGGCTAAAGGAACTGAAGTTCAAACAATGTTTAAAACAGGGAGAAAACTAGGTTTGCATCTTCCTTAATGGGACAGTGATTTTAGAATGCATGCCGTTCTTATCAAGGCTCTGCTTTTGGAGCGTGATGTTTTCTAGCTGCTTCTATATTGACTTGTCTAAGCCCAAGGCAAATCTTTTGGACTACAGACATGAGTCTACTTGAGAGTTTATTACACAACTTATTTTGATTATAAGTATACTGGAAAACTCATCTCATTTTTCCCATTTCTTAATCATTAATAATGAAAATGAAACAATAATGAAAGCATTTTAGAACATTCACACAATGTACCTAATTTTTCAAACAGAAATATTATTTCTAATTATGACATAAAGTGTGACATTTTCCACATTATTGACAGATATTTTACCCTAAACATAGTGAAATGAAAATTCATCATCACTCAGCTGAGCAAAATGTAGATTCCAACATACTCTAGACCAATTTTCCCCCAAGGATAGATTAGTCATATGTTACAAAAACCTGTGTATAGCAGAGATAGCATTAAATATAATCCACATATATTCCTCTACATACAGAATGGCCTGAAGTTACAACTTAAAGCCATATAGTGCATAGGTAATCTGATAATCAATTTATTTAATAATTTAGAGTATTTAATCACATCATTTTATCTATAATTTATCAAATAAAATTACACTAATATTTTCAGCAAAATGACTCTGTACACAAGGCATACCTATCTGTTCAATATTAACTGATATTAATACGCATTGAAGGTCTACTATGTTCAAGATGCGCTACATGCAAGCACTACATTATAAATATTGATGTACTCGCTCTTTTCTTTCAACAGACCATACACACGTTGATAGAAAAAGAAGTTACTTGTTTATTGTATGTGGTTAATACAGGTACGTGAGATGTACGAATAAATTAGTGAGTGAATAATGAAATGAATAAACAAATTATGAAATAAGAAACTGTCCTGAAGGCATTTACTCTGTGCGCATTTGTGTGTGTATTGAGGCAGGGAGAAAAGGGATGTGGCAGGGAAATTGATGAAGTAGATGAGGCAGTCTACAAAGGGTGCAAGCTACCTAAGCTCAAATAGGGAAGAGACAGTATCAAGTAAGGACTTTTTTAAAGCTTCAAGAATGAGGTGGCATGTGAGATACTTCGAAGAATTAAATTTTCACACATATTATTAGTCAATTCAGTGATAGAACACTTCCTATCAAAAAGCAAGAATTGAAGATGAAATCAATTAAACCACATTAGGAAACAAAAATTTCCTACTTGGTATTTCCTTTGGCCTCCCAAGCATGTTTTATTTTCCTTCTCTTATTTTTTAAACCCTCTAGCAATTACACAGTTCACAGTAATGTTTATAAGAATAACCTAACTTTCAAATACAGCTATGGAACTACTCGATATATGCGATTTGGAAATTTATTTAACTTTTTCAAGTGTGAGTCTCTGTATTCATCAAGTGAAACATTAGTATTAACTCACTTGGTTGTTTTTGTTTTGCTTTGAGACGGAGTTGCGCTCTTGTTACCCAGGCTGGAGTGCAATGGTGCGATCTCGCCTCACTGCAACCTCTGCCTCTGGGTTCAAGTGATTCTCCTGCCTCAGCTTCCCAAGTAGCTAGGATTACAAGGTGTGCACCACCATGCTTGGCTAATTTTCATATTTTTAGTTGAGATGAGGTTTTACCATGTTGGCCAACCTGGTCTCCAACTCCTGACTTCAGGTAATCCACCCACCTTGGCCTCCCAAAGTGCTGGGATTACAGGAGGGAGCCACAACGCTCAGCCTCACTTGTATTTCTTTTGGCCTCCTGAGCGGGTTATTTTTCTTCTCCTGTTTTGCATAACATAGTCCACAATAGTGATTAAAATATTAACCTAACTTTTAAATGCAGCTATGCAACTACTAGATATATAAGCTTTGGAAATTTTGCTTTAAGGATTATCTAAAAAATAAGTAAACAGTCCCAGGCACAAATTAAAACCCAAAAAAGTGTACTTAGTTTCCTTTTCTTCTTCTTCATCACCATCATCATAGGCATCATCATTTAGCAATCTTCCTGCTCTAAGTAGTTGTTTATTTTTACTCTGCAGGAATTAGAACTATTTTAAAACATATATCTTGGCCAGGTGCCATGGCTCATGCCTGTAATTCCAGCACTTTAGAAGGCTGAGGCGTGTGGATCGCCTGAGGTCAGGAGTTCAAGACCAGCCTGACCAACATGGTGAACCCTTGTCTCTACCAAAAATACAAAAATTAGTTGGCATGATGGTGGGTGCTTGTAGTCCCAGCTACTTGAGATGCTGAGGTAGGAGAATTGCTTGAACCTGGGAAGCAGAGGTTGCAGTGAGCTGAGATCACACTATTTCACTCCTCTGGCAACAAGAGCAAAACTCCTTCTCAAAAAAATAAATAAATAAAATAAAACATATATCTTAAGGCAGTTAATGCTGGTAGATGCACTATGAGCACAAAAAAAAATACTCATTAACTTCATGAGCCTGTGTAAAGATACAGAATGGTTCTAGGGGCAAAAAGAAAACAATCTTCACATGCATAAAATGTAAGGTAACTTTACTAGAAAATTAAACCTTTTCGATCTTTGAATACAAGGTATTACACAAAGTAAAAATAGTTTGATTAGTCATAATTGTTAATTGTTCACATTAATGAGAAACCTGTATAACTAGAGAGACAATGGCATCTCAAATTCCCATGCCTAAATGGTACACCCAAAGTCAGACTTCATAAATGCAACTTGAACTTAATCAGAAATGATTAAGATTCATGACTCAGAAAATTGAAAGGAAAGCTATCTGCATTTTCCTCCTAGAGATATTAAAATAAGGAGATCCCTATTAAAGCTTTATTAATTATCTGAAAAATTAATCCCCAAACAATGTTAGAGACAAACTACAGTTTTATACAGTAACTTTTAAACATGTTTTAGTGGAATTTTTATTTTCTTAATTTATACACACATTATTTTATACTCTAAACATTTTATGATCCAACATTTTATAAACTCAACATTATTCCCAGTTACAAGTTGCTGTCACATTTGTGTTATTCCCACAGATATTTTCCCCTAAATGTCCTAACATTATTTTTGCACTTAATGTTGGTTTATGGGATTGCAGAAATAAAAGAAAATTCATACATTTCACTGTTTTTCATGTTTATTTGCTTTCTGTTTTGGCTGACTTCCCGTGAGCCAGAGGAGAGAGAGAAGAGGCAAAAGAGATAAGAGGATTATGTCCCTGATGGCAGAGGAAGAAAGAAGGCAATAAATAAAATAAGGAGGCAATGGGAAGTAATACAGTGATATGGTTTGGCTCAGGTCCCCACCCAAATCTCCTCTTGTAGCTCCCATAATTCCCATGTATTGTGGGAGGGACCCAGTGAGAGATGATTGACTTACAGGGGTGGGTTTTTCCCATTCTGTTCTCATGATAGTGAATGGGTCTCACAAGATCTGATGGTTATAAAAACGGGAGTTGTCCTACACAAGCCCTCTCTCTCTCGTCTGCTGCCATGTGAAATGTGGATTTCACCTTCTACCATTATTATGAGGTCCCCCCCAGCCATGTGGAACTGTAAGTCTAATAAATCTCTTTCTTTTGTAAATTGCCCGGTCTTGGGCATATCTCTATCAGCAGTGTGAAAACAGACTAATACATACAGAGTGGAGGTAAACAGTAAGGGTTAAATCATGTCAAGACGAGGCCCTCAGTCGATGTTTTTTGGGGTGACCCTAAGAAATTTGTAAATAATTATGCCTCATACTTAAGAACATACATAAAGAATTATGAATTAATACCACTCTACAACCTCTAAGTTAGGAATTTTTGGCAGACAAAGCACTTATTGAAGAAAAACTTGGAAAAGAAACTTAGGGAACAGGCAAAAATGAGCTATTCACCAAAACAAGAAATGTTACTTTCCAACATGGGTCATGTTAAACATTAGTTCTACAGAATGTCAAAGGGTACATATAGAAAAAAGTGAAAAACCAAAATGACAGATTATCTGACCAAATTAATTTGGAGATTGTAGGATAAGAAAATCGGTTTCTGTACCAGAGAAGTTGTGAGAACCATGAGTAAGAGAGTCATTGTAAAAGTCCATGATGAGATTGCTTGAGACATGTGAGTTCTTCAGAATATAACTTGGATGTGCCTTCCTTAAACTAACAGCATGCTCTTCTCCTATAGGGTGAGAAATAGTTTGGAAGAGTTTGCGTAGTTCCAAAACCATGTGCCATGCATCAGGAATAAAAACATGACTAAAATATGATCCCTGTACATAAGCTTCTTATGCACAGGTGTGATATTTTATCTTTCTTAGAAATATTGATACTGGATTTCTACTCAAATGCAGTTTTATAGTCTCTTACAGGGATCAGTAATAAGTAGTAGCCTAGAACTTTGTTCCCCTAAATCAGGCAGTGAATCCCTACCGCTTCTTTGCTCCTTCGATTTTAAACAAAGATGTTTCTTCTGCAGATCCTATATATCTTAAGTCAGCAAATTTGACCTGCATTTCAAAATCTTCACCAACAGATAAGTGACTAAAAGTGATTTTGAGACATCTCTGCTTTTATCTCCCATCCTATGCTTGCACTGAGAAGGAGCTAGAAAAAAGTTACAGCCATTAGTCACTAAAAAAAATCCAGTGATTGTTCCACTTGTGAAAAGTAAACTTAGCTCTCATTCGTGTTGTGGCCAGCATGCTCTCCATAATAACAACTAAAAAAAGACATCACTGTACTTGATTTTTTTCCATGACTAACAGATATGGTAGTTCTCAGCGTCTCTCTTGTTTCAAGATCTACAGGAACCATGAGAAAGAGTTTAAATTTTGACCTGGTAATAGCCAAGATCGAACCATTTGGCAAAAGCACACTGTCTAGATAATCAAGAAGAGGATGGCCACTTGGCCAACTATAAATTAGGTAGAGAAACTGGTCTGAAATTTTATTTATGCCCCAGATTTAAAAATGAATAGTTCCTTTTAAAATTTTATTGCTTTTTTTTCCCAACATATTTTCCCATTGGTTTGTCTTATGAGAAGCACTAATGTTAAATTTTTTTTTTGTTCCTACAATTAGACAATATATTAATGTCCTACCACAAATGTAGTTGTTTTACATTTTTAAGGTCTGGTAACAAATATCATACAGAGCTATCTATGAATTCAAGTACATTTAGGTGACAGCATCAGAGTCAGGGCCTGCAATAAGCTACAAAAATGACTGCTACATTTGAAAAAAGGTAAAAATAAAAATAAATAAAACCCTTAAATATTTTCTTCTAAACACAATTAGAGACACATGCATATATCTGCCAATTAATAAAAATGTTGATTTTGATTGTTAATGACAAAAATGACCATACCTAATTCTGTCATAAATTTGTCCAAAAGGAATATTGTTAAGATGGGACCTCAGCATTTATTCTAGTTACTGTACTTGTCATATTCTATTTAAATGAAAGTACTTCGTATATATTATCAGAGGATTATGATAGCTTTAGCACAGCATAAAGTGAACATTTATTGTTTTAAAGCATTAACTTTAAGAGGTGGGAAATGAAGAATCTGATAAGAGTGACTATAAAAAAGTAAAAAAGCAAGTGATTTCCTTCAAGATTCAGTTTAGGGTAATAAAATACATGCCATGTGTGTTCTCTGACCCTTTATTCATTTATATAATCAAATTTTAAATTAACCTCAATAATTTTATAAGACAGCTGAACAGTTTATACACTTTTGAATTCCTGCCAAGATAAGACGTACTGGAACCAAATTTTGCAATGTCAAAAGGCCTAGAAATTCTTTATAAAGCTTAAATTAGCATCAGATCACATTTGGAGTCTTAAATGGGCTCAGTTATTTTCAAGCTTTTCCCAAAATGATATTCAGCAAGAGACAAGCAATAATCCCTCTTGAAGCTTAATCTCAGATTTAAAATCCTTTGATCAATCAACAAACACTTATTAAACATACAACATTTTAGTTACACAGGAGAAAATAAAATCTAAGTCAAAGGAAAAAACAGACAAATTCCTTTTCACTTCAATTCTGCCAGGGAACTGTAGGCTACATGTTGGTTCACTTTCTCAAGTGTATACTTTAAGAAGTACAAGCGTTCAGGGAAGAAACTGTTTACATGTTTTACTATATATATAATAATATATATGGACTAAGATATATACATAATTATATGTATCTGTATATATATAATCATATGTAAATTATGGGGTAAAATGTATACTTGTATTCATATTTTTTCTGAAAAGTATTTGGTTATAAAACAATATGCCATACCAAAATTTAGTGCTACAAAATACAAGTTTTTCATTTGTCAGAAATGTAATTGTTTATATTATCATTTGTATTACCTACCACTAATTGAACTAGTAGGGCTAAATAAGACGAAGTTTGGTATTGTCCAAATTTGGTAATTAGCAATACCAAATTACTTAAAGCTACTAGAAAAATAAAACATCCCATTAATTAAATAACATGTTCAATTGATTAAATAACATGTTAAAAAACAGTCAGTTTTGGGGAACCTTTATGTGACCAGTACTATGGTAGGCAGTTTCACATGAACATTATAAATTAGCCTTCAAAATCACACTAAAAGTTCACTATCACTATTCAAATTTTTAGACATGAATCTCTACCTTGCACAGATAAAAATTAAGTGAATCAAGGTCATATGGCTAAACAGTAGGTCCTCTAAAATAAGAGAGGCTAAGGCAGGCAGATCATGAGGTAAGAGATCGAGACCATCCTGGCCAACATGGTGAAACCTTGTCTCCACTAAAACTACAAAAATTAGCTGGGCTTGGTGGCATGAGCCTGTAGTACCAGCTACTCAAGAGACTGAGTCAAGAGAATCGCTTGTACCCTGAAGGTGGAGATTGCAGTGAGCTGAGACGGTGCCACTGTACTCCAGCCTGGCAACAGAGCAAGACTCTGTCTCCAAAAAAAAAAAAAAAAAAAAAATGATATTAAACTCCTTTCATTCCATTTTTTCTAGTGAGATGCAGTATCAGATAGAGGTTAAGTGCTGGTTTCAGTATCTTCATTTCAAGTTATGTGATCTTCAACAAGTTGCTTAGCTCTGTTATCTAATCTTCAAAATGAAAAAACCAATACAATCCACATTATATGAACGAGCCTGTGTAATGTGAATGACAGTACACATATAATAAATCACATAGAACACCACAGAGCACATGGCAACCATGGAATAAAAGTTAGCTAATATTACTACAAATTCACTCTGTGATCCTTAGTGAGTCACTTTGAGCAGATTATAGTTTCCTAATGTGGCTTTAGCAGTAGTCCACCTGCTCATATCGCAATGTGACCTTGCCATTTCTCCATCATAAGATCTCTTATTTGTGGAATCTGAAAAAATTGAACTCATAGAAATAGTAGAATGATGGTTACCAGAGGCTGAGAGGGTGGGTTAGGGAAAGGGGAAATGTTGGTCTCAGGGTTAGAATTTCCGGTGATCTATTGCAGAGTAAGGTGGCTATAATTTATCAATTATGAATAAAAATATTTTTTAAACTAAAAAAGAGAGAGAAAGAGCCTGTCTACTTTCCCTGAAACTTTTTGATAGCCTCAGTCAATACCGCATGATGGACGTGAAGTTATGTGACCTGCACAGTTAGATCACAAAATGCAATAGTGTCTGTGTGCCACCCCTTCATCTCCATCTCTATCTCTTCTTGCTGTTGGTATCCGGTCACCTTGCTGTGAGTAATCACAGGCCACAAGTAGAGGTTATGTGTGGACTTTCAAGCCAACAACCCCAGTTAAGTTTCCAGCCAGCTGCCATCATCAACTGCCAGGCTAAAAATCCTTTGAAATAACACCAGCCTCCTCCATTGTCTGCTCCATTGTTATGAGAAACCCTGAGGGAAAGCCACCAAGCCCAACCCAGTCACTCCCAGAATTATGAGATACAAATGAGTGACCAGTATTATTTTGAGAAACTGTTTAGTAATAGATAAATTAGCACCATCACCAAGATTTCTTTTTCACTATTTTTTACTTTAAAAAGACTAATCCTATTTCAGATTAGTTTGATTTACTAATACAGAAACAGTCACAGAACTGAAGCGTATTTTTTCCTTTTTCTTTTTTTTTGAGACAGACTTTTGCTGTGTCACTCAGGCTGGAGTGCAGTGGTATGATCTCGTCTCACTGCAACCTCTGCCTCCCAGGTTCAAGCAATTTTTCTGCCTCAGTTTCCCGAGTAGCTGGGATTACAGCCATGCGCCACCATGTTTCACCATGTTGGCCGGGATGGTCTTGAAATCCTGACCTCAGGTGATCTGTCCACCTTAGCCTCCCAAAGTGCTAAGATTAGAGACATGAGCCACTCCACCCGGTCTCGTATTCCATTTTGTTTTTCTAAATGAATAGACCTTTTACAGATACAGAGATTCACAATTAAATTTGATGATTAAAATAATTTCTAATATATAGAAATAAAGCGGGTGACCCATCACTACTCTGAGGTCTGGCATAAGATTATGAACAAAAATAACAAATGTGTACTTTTTTTTTTTTTTGAGACAGAGTCTCACTCTGTTGCCAGGCTGGGTGCAATGGTGTGATCTCAGCTCACTGCAACCTCCGACTCCCTCATTCAAACAATTCTCCTTCCTCAGCCTCCCAAGTAGCTGGGATTACAGGCACGTGCCATCACACTCAGCTAATTTTTGTATTTTTTTGGTAGAGACAGGGTTTCACCATGTTGCCCAGGATGATCTCAATCTCCCGAACTTGTGATTCACCCGCCTCAGCCTCCCAAAGTGCTAGGATTACAGGCATGAGCCACTGTGCCTGACCACAAATATGTATCTTAAGGGGCTCTGGGTCTTCATAGAATGGAATCCTTCTTCCTAAGGCCAAGAAATGAGCATTTCCATCAAAAATTGCCATAGTGTCAGGAATTTCATGCTCTTCCTCTTATGGGGCCAGCTGGAGAAAGTTCTGACTCTTTTAATAAATAAGAGAAGGCATGCAGTAACTAACTTGCCCAGAAACTTTGATGATAAGCATCCACTCAGGGACTCAGCTGCTCAGGAAAATGTAACCAACCAACTCTTTTAACACATAAAAACAAAAGCCAATTCTTCTGCTCCAATTTAAACATAGTACATGTCTGAATTCAAGATGCTAATTATAATTGAGTTTCATCACTCGGCTTTATTTATAAGGGCTACAGGCTTTCAACTGTTTCAAGAAAAATCTGTCGGACAAAGTAAGAAAAATCTCTCAGAGTGGCATTTGCTTGGGTAGTATCAGCCCCCATATAGTGGAATTCTATAAAGAGAAGTTTACTGCATTAAATACATTGATGAGAAAAAAAGAAAAAGGAGTTTCTTGAATGTAGAGCTATACGTATATTGTAATAGGCAAACTCTGTAATTCACAGCGAATGAAATGCTTTTATTCATTGGCTACAAGGAACTATTGTTCTTCAGTCAGAGAAGAAGCCCACAATAACTCAATGAAGTAAAATAAAGTAGAATATCACTTTTGTCAGCAATGTAGCTTTAAAAAAAAATCCCCCCAAAAAACTTTTTATGATTAATTAACCCTAATTCTATAGCAATACATGTGTAATTATGTTGAAGATAATAATACATTTCCCTTTAATCTTAAAGAAAGCATGTTTTCTGAGCAAATTTTGCAAAAGGCGAGATTTAGCTAATTATCATACTAATTATCATACTGTCCATATAGAACAAGTCAACTCACAATCATATACTTTCCCTTTCTTTCTCCATAGTTTTAAATTTTTGTTTATTTATATTTTATCATTTACAAAGGGGTATTTATTGTAAGCTAGCAAATCATTTGTGGGTGCATGCATATAAAAGTAAGTAACTGAATATATAAAATAAGTTATTTAAAATCCAAAAGTAATAACTGTAAGGCTTTGATTTACCAAGATATGCTTAATAGTGTTTTGGATTTTTTCCCATGGTAATAAACAATATGAATTACATAATAAAATATCTTTGTTTAATGTTTGGGCTGACTTTTTATTATTCACAGTGAATGTCCTAGTTTGTCAAATAGCCAAGACTTTATCTATTTTTTCCTGTTGCTAGGCTGATGGCCATCTCTCTCTGTGTGTTGTAACATCTTCAGTAGATGGCAAAGGAATAAAGCATAAAGACAATTTAGCCCCATCAGCTATTTAGAGGAAGGAAGTCTGTGCTCAGTGACAATCGAGATGACTGAAGACTTTTAATTATCTTTGCAGTCTTCGGATTACAAATACAGTAAAAGAGTTCCAAAAGGATGGGGATCCTTTTAACTGCCAAATGTGAGAAGGAAACAATGAGATTAGAGGATATCTTTCTAAACACCTATGCTGACATCATTTTCTGTCCTGCTCTGGGGTCACAAAGACTCAAACGTGGACAGAATTTCTATCAACTGTATTTACTCTGGCGGGTGCCTGTCTTCCAGGAGACTCATCAACAATTTTAGTGTCTAGTAGATAAAAAGATTAAATCTGTGTTCTCTGATGACTTTCAAGAAATCCATATATATACATATATATATTACAATTTTTTTCACTTGCTTCTTATGTGCTCTATAAAACCTCCTGTTTTTGAAATCCTGGTAGCTCCAATATATCTTTAGAAAACATGGCTTTGTAGATATGATGCAAAGAAAAGGAAGAGGACAATAACAACAACAATTAGCAAGAAATTTTAATTTGCCAAGTACAGTACAGAGTGTTTTATATCTGGCTCTGGTAACCTCAAAGAGTTGCTCTTTCACACAAGGTGATTTAAAATAGGGTCAAGTGTTGATTAAGGAGGGGGCTACATTCTGAGAAATGCACTGTTAGGTAATTTATTCTCTATCTGAACATCATAGAGTGCTTTTACACAAACCTGGATGGTACCGCCTACCACACACCTAGGCTATACAGTATAGCTTACCTATTGCTCCTAGGCTACACACCTGTATAGCATGGTACTACTGAATACCATAAGCAATTATAAAACAATGGTAAGTGTTTGTGAATCTAAACATATTTAAACACATAAAAGGTACAATATAAATATAAAGTAAAAGATAAAAATGATACACCTGCATAGGGCACTTACCACGAATGGAGCCTATAGGACTGGAAGTTGCTCTACGTGAGAAGTGAGTGAATTTGAGGGCCTAAGATATTACACTACTATAGATTTTATAAATACTGTAAGCATAGACTACAGTAAATTTATATAAAATATTTTTATTTCTTCAGTAATAAACTTAGCTTATGAAAACCTTTTGACTATAAGCTTTTAAGTTTTTTAAACTTTTTACTTTTTGGATTAGCACTAAGCTTAAAACACAAACACTTTGTGCAGCTGTATAAAAATTTCTTTTTAAATATCCTTATGTTATACATTTAAAAATTTTTAATCATTGTTATTATCGATTATTATGTTTTACTTTTAAAACTGTTTTGTTAAAAACAGACACAAATGCACACAGTACCCTAGACCAGGGATTCACTACCTCCAGGCCACAGACTGGTACTGGTCCAGTATGGGTCCATGGCCCATTAGGAACCAGGCTGCACAGCGGGAGGTGAGCAGCAGGTGAGGGAGGGAGCATTACTGCCTGGGCTCCGCCTGCTGTCAGTTCAGTGGCAGCCTTAGATTCTCATAGGAGTGCAAATCCTACTGTGAACTGCATATGTGAGGAGTCTGGGTTGTGCGCTCCTTATGAGAATGTAATGCCTGATGATCTGAGGTGGAACAGTCTCATCCTGAAACTATCCCACCCTCTCCTATTGCTCTCAGTCTATGGAAAACTTGTATTCCACAAAACCAATCCCTGGTGCCAAAAACTGCTGGCTGAGACTTACACGGGGTCAGTATCATCGATATCTTTGTCTTCCACCTCCACATCTTGTTCCACTAGAAGGTTTCCAGGGACAATAACACACAAGTGACTGTCATTGCCTACGATAACAATGCCTTCTTCTGGAATAACACCTTAGGGACCTGCTTGAGGCTGTTTCACAGATAACTTTTTTTTTTTTACATAAGTAAGAGTACACTCTAACATGATAATAAAAATACAGTATACTATATAAAAGGTTATGGAGAATTTTAGCTCCATTACAATCTTATGGGACCATTGGGGTTTATGTGGTCCATCACTGAGTGAAATGTCATTATGTGGCACTTGACTGCAATGTTGTCAAGTGGTTTTTTATTATTTCCTTTGAGCTATCCTTGCCTTACACTTTGTGTCAATGATACGAGAAATTCAACTAATCAGTTTCAGATAACTGACCAAGTCTCCTTCCCATTAAAGTCTTAAGTGACCACCCTTGCCCCTAAGGTGTTGGCCAAAATTTTATCTGTTCTACCTGCTTCTCCAGGATCAGAATTCATCATGTGCCTTTTGAAAATGCAGGTTTATTCCTGCCACAGCATCTTTGCACATGATGTTTCCCCTACAAGAATTTCTATCCCTTCCCCACCCACTTCTTACAAATACCCCATTTTATTTACGTAACCCCTGTTGGTTCTTCACATCTTAGTTCCATCACTTCCTCTACCATTCTTTCTTCATTTTGCACAAATTATGATAAATATCCCATTATGTACTCTTCATATCAATAAACTTCATGCCACGGAACACACATATCTGAGTGAATTTTGGTTAGTATCTGTTTACTCTTCAAGACTAAAGGCTCCATAAGCACTAGAAAAAAATGTTAATTTTTCTTTACTGAGTTGAGTGGCTGGTATAATGTTCAATAAATGTTAATAAAATAGGAAGATAAATTAATGACTGAATAAACTGGTTTTAGATACATTCTGGCTTCTCAATTAACTGCCTGCAATACAAGGAAAAAAGGTTGCTTATAAGTTACAATTTGCCTATACCTGGTGCTGGGCACAATGTTACTTTGCTTGCTCCACTCAAATCTTTATGTAATTATGTATTCGACCTCCAACTAGAGAGGAGGTACTGGTAGAGAAAGGCTGCTAGGGGCTATGGCAAACCAGAAGCATCCTTCCAAGCAAAATTGCTAGGCAAAGAGTCAAGATCACCATCAGAGAGAGAAATTACAAAGGGTACAATTTAGGCTGACTTTCTAAATCAAAATGATTTACCTGATGCCATATACATTTCTTCCTTCACTTTCTCTCTGCTAGAATAGCTGTAATATCTGAGAGGAGAGACATCTTACCCCACCTGGACCAGTTAGGCACTCAATCCCCTAACCACCTTAACTGGTCTATGCATTGGCATGTAACCCAAGTTAGGCCAAGCTGAATCCTCCTCTGAGAATTTTAAAACTCAGGATAAGGTAAATGGGTTAAATAATAAATGGTCAATTAAAATTTTAAGATGCTAACGATCATATGCATCCATGGTATTAAAAACACTAAAATAAAACAAAAAACACCCTTTCTGTGGCAGAAAATAATAAAACAAATATTCATAGGGAGTAAAAAGTAGGTGTGTGTAGGTACAACAACAAAAGAAGGAAGGGAAGGAGTAGGTAGGTGGCAGGGGCAGGCAGGTGTGGGGGAGAAGTGGGCAGGAAGGTGTCAGTTGGTAGATTTCACTGTCACTTATTCTAGCCATGCTTCAGCCAATTCCACTAATGGTCTTCCAAAGAATGGATGTATTAACCCAATGGATATCCTTTCTTGTCCAAACTAGTTGTGGTTGGGTTAAGAGAGTAAGGAAACAATGGGTAGAATTCAAACATTAATTAAGGTAGTGATTCAGAACTCAGGTTCTGACACATTTCTGCTTAGATAGCCCTCTACTTGATTCCTTATGCCTGGTCATGGGAGCTGAGGGCTTTTGGGAGAGTGAGGTTGAAACATGAGAAGGGGTGAAGGTAGAATAGTATGATATAAGACAACAGAGGAACATAGGTTCATAAGAGGCTAGCTTGCCATAATATCTCAGAGTGCTGACTACTAATAATGTGTTTAGATCATAAGGAAACTTGATGTGATTTATGTAAGCAATTGAGGTATTTTGACGAATACACTTTCATTTAGCAACGCTTATAAAAATCAGAAAAAAATGTAATAATTTTATCCACAATAGTAGAAGCCAATAATCATCTGAATACTCACTTTTGTATATTACTCTGTACACACATCCTTTTTGGTATTGTCTATAGAAATACCAAATTTGTATAGAGTATACATATAGGCACTAGAGTGTGGTTTCAGTTTTTAGTCAAGTGTCATTTTCTCTCTCTCTCTCTCTTACAAACCCTAAGGAAAAACAAGCAGTTAAAATTCAGAGTAGGGAAAACAACTGAATATACTATAGTTCTTATTTTTAAACTTAATTTATAATTCAATAAAATCATTTACTGTATGGTGAAGAATGGATTTGTGTACATAAAATATGATAAATTCAACTTTAAAACAGTACTGTTGACTTATCTGTTTACATTTTTAAAGATATTTGTTTCTTATGTGTAGTGACTGACGTTCTTTTTCTTCCTCACCAATACGTGGTCATCATTTGATTGATGACTTCCTTCATGCCTTTCACATGGAAGCCATGGATAATAACTTTGCATATACAGAGGCATTTGCTTACATTCTTGACTCTAGACTTAAGAAATCCTCCAAACAGGAGTTGCTGCTGGTTTTCACCTTTAGAGTGAGCCCAATACAGTCCCTGGGACAATATGAACCAAGTGGAAAAAGTGTCAATGGTGATGATTTTTATTTTCAATAAATTAAATTTTTCTCTATAATTTTCCTTTAAACTGTCATCATTTTGGCCTAGTTAATAAAAAGTGGGTATCAACTTTAGTTCCTCATCAAAAAACCTCTGTTTATTGAATTATAAAACAGCCCAGAAGCTCAGCTTTTGTAGACCAGGCCCTGATGATCTGCCTGGTTCCTGTTAGCTCCCTTTTGCAGACACTCAGGTCTTGCTTTTCAAAGTCCCAGGCTGGGAATTTACCATGTAATATCACACTTCTGAAGATGGTCTGCTGCATGGATTCCCTCTGTCATACTGACCCACCAGAGTGGATATGCACAAGCATCAGGCCTGTTTCAACCACACTTCCTTTCACAGTGGAGCTGAGTTAATCTCTTCAGGTTATGAGACAGTCCTCAACACCTTCTGCCTCCCACCAGGCCTTTGTGGCGGTGATAGCTGCAGGCTTCATTTTGAAGCTCCCTGCTTTACTAAAATAATCTTAGGATATATTTACACTAAAAAAAAATCTGTTTATCTGAAATTAACATTTAACTAGGCTCCCTGTGTTATTATGTGTTAATTGTGGGAACTGTAAATGCGACTAGACTGTTATTTAGACCCTATATCACCCCGAGGGAAGTCATGTGCAGAATGTGGGTCAGCACCAAATACACACAATCCCTTGGGCAGTTTCAGAACCTTACCCAGCCCAAGAAAACACTGAGATATAATATCAAATTCCACAGTCCTGTCCTAAATTCCACAGTCCTGTCCTAATTGTATCCTATTATCAGTAGTTCACACTGAAGTTTTATGGAAAACTTTTGTGTACTCCAGATCTCAGTTTTTTTCAACAGATGAAGAGCTTTCCGTAAGTAATCTCAAAAGTGTCTTCCAAGTCAACATTTTATATTAAGATTTATTTCTCCCTAAAACCTCAGCATTTCTGAATAGAAAACCCAGTTTTATCTTGTGGTCTTAAATCCTCAGATCTCATATTTTCATGTCTTCAAGAGTTGAGCTTCTTAAGAATGTCTAAATCTGTAGTCATGCATTAGTGTGGTAGTGAATGTGTCACTACAAGGTGATCCTTATCTTGATGACATGATAATATTCTACATTCCTTAAATTTTTAGTGACAAAGAGCATGCAACTTTCCATTAACATAATTAACAAAAGGGAGACTGTACTTACACCTGCAAATTTCCTTTAAAGGCAGTATTATCCTGCACATGATTACAAGTCTGTACTAATAGCCTTATTTGTCCCTTGCCAGCAGTTTAGAAAAGAAACTACAATTTTAAGTGTGATTTTCTTGCTGTTCTTTTTAATTCTCATACAGTCAAGGGAATTATATTATTTAGGGTGCATATATATATGTATAGAGAGATATTTTTCTGAATAAATTACAAGCCTCTGTTATTTAAATGAAATTAACTTTTAAAGACTGGCTCCAAAAGATCAAAACAGCTTGGAGAAAACAAAACAAAACAAAAAATCTAGAGGATCATAGAAACTAGACACAGGCTATAAAATGAATCTTAGAGTTCATGTGACACATGCTTTTCAAATGGAAAAAAAATGAAATGACAAATGTCATTTGAAACAATATATAAGTTGAAGAATAATATCTCAATGACTTGCATTGCTAATGTTATGAACATTTGATACTGAGCTACCCTAGCGGAGTACTGGAATGAGGACATTAAAATCAGACATGGACACAGAGAAAGAAAGATACATTATAATTTTATAAAAATAAAACAATATAAATGCTCAGTAAAATAATGAGAACAAAATCAAAGAATGTTATATATATATATATATATATCTGTGTATATATATATATATATATATATATACACACATTTATAGTTGTCATTTAATTTGATCCAATCCAAGCTTCTAAGAAAGACTATACTAGTATATTTATATAGTCTCCAGAGAAAGTAATGATACAGTATAATTTCTAGTGTTCAAAAAATCCCAGTCAGTTAATCTAAAATAATTATGCTAATAACATGGTTTACCAGAGTAAGAAAGGAATGAGATCACTCCTTGAATTCAGCTGTCTTATAAAAAGTGGTCATGGCATAAAGCAATAGTGAATACATAGGACCAAGAAAACAGAATCGTTTCTACAACAGGTAACAAAGTCGATGGGAAGCCTTGAGGTATCCTGGCCTGCTGGGAATAAAGAAACAAGCTCTATCTTCTAGAACACAGTCAATGTGGCAGACACTCTTAGAGAGTTTTGAAGCTAAATATATAGCTTTAGGGAATCAATCTTTCTCCCCACCTAGAGAATGCCCCACAATCAACAGGGAAGATAATTGAAGGCCAAAGATGTTATGATAAGGCTACCTATTATATGTATATTAAAGCATTTAATTGACAAATGAGGCTGTAAAGATTAAGACTGAAATTATTTAAAAATCAGTGGTCTAGAAAGATGAAAGTTGAATGGCTTTGACCAAAATGCTGCTAGTGATATGGAAAATAAGGTCCAGGCTGAGGTGGTGTCAGATGGAGATAAGGAACTTGTTGTGAACTGGAGTAAAGATCACTGTTCCTAGGCAAAAGGACGGGTGGCATTTTGCCTCTGCCCTAGAGATCTGTGGAACTTTGAACTTGAGAGAGATGATTTAAGGTATCTGGTGGAAGAAATTTCTAGATGACAAATTATTCAAGAGGAAGCAGAAAATAAAAGTTTGGAAAATTTGTAGCCTGACAATGAAATAGAAAAGCAAAACCCATTTTCTGGGGAGAAATTCAAGCCGGCTGAAGAAATATGCAGAATTTGCATAAGTAACAAGGATCCCAATGTTAATCACCAAGACAATGGTGAAAATGTCCCAAGGGCATGTCAGAAACCTTTGCAGCTGCCCCTCCCATCACAGGCCCGGGGCATAGGAGGGAAAATAGTTTTGTGGGCCAGGCCCTAGGGCCCTCCTGTTGTGTGCAGCCTAGGGACTTTGTGTCCTTCATATCAGAGGCCCCATCCACGGCTAAAATGGGCCAAGGTACAGCTCAGGGCATGGCTTCAGAGGGTGCAAGCCCCAAAGCTTGGCAGCTTCCACATGGTGCTGAGCCTGTGGGTACACAGAAGTCAAGAACTGAGGTTTGGGAACTTCCATCTGGTTTTCAGAGAATGTATGGAAACACCTGGAAGTCCAGGCAGAAGTTTGCTACAGGGCAGAGTCCTCATGGAGAACCTCTGTGGTGTGGAAGAGAAATGTGGGATTGAAGCCCTCATACAGAGTACCCACTGGGGCACTACCTAGCAGAGCTGTGAGAAGAGGGCCACCATCCTCTGGACCCCAGAACTGCAGATCCACTGACAGCTGGCACCATGTACCTGAAAAGACCACAGACACTCAACAGCAGTCCACGAAGCCAGATGGGAGAGAGACTGTACCCTGCACAGCCACAGAGGCAGAACTCCCCAAGACCATTGGAATCCCCCTCTTGCATCAGCATTACCTGTATGTGAGACATGGAGTCAAAGGAGATCATTTTGGCCCTTTAAGATTTGACTGCCCTGCTGGATTTTGGACTTGCATGGGGCCTTTAGCCCCTTTGTTTTGGCCATTTTCTCCGATTTGGAATGGCTGCAGTTACCCAATGCCTGTACCCCCATTCTATCTAGGAAGTAACTAACTTGCTTTTGATTTTACAGGCTCATAGACAGAAGGGAGTGCCTTGTTTCAGATGAAACTTTGGACTGTGGACTTTTGAGTTAATGCTGAAATGAGTTAAGACTTTTGGGGGCCGCGGGGAAGGCATGATTGATTTTGAAATTTGAGGACATGAGATTTGGGAGGGGCCAGGGGCGGAATGATATGGTTTGGCTGTGTTCCTACCTAAATCTCATCTTGAATTACAGCTCCTGTAATTCCCACCTGTTTGTGGGAGGGACCCAGGGGGAAACAATTGAATCGTGGGGGCAGTTTTCCCCATACTGTTCTCAGGGTAATTAATAAGTCTCATGAGATCTGCTGGTTTTACAAGGGGTTTTCCCTTTCACTTGGCTCTCATTCTTTTTTGCCTGACATCACATGTGACGTGGCTTTCACCTTCCACCACGACTGTGAGGCCTTCCCAGTCATGTGGAACTGAGTCCATGCAACCTATTTTTCTTTATAAATTACTCAGTCTTGGATATGCTTTTATCAGCAGCATGAAAACAGACTAATACAATGTGACATGATGACTTGCTTTAGCTAATGAGAAAATAGCAAATATGATACAATCAGAGGCTTGAAAACTTCCTGCCTCTGGAACTTACTCTCCCTTGCTGCTTCTGGAAGTCCTACAACAGCATCTCTATGACTAAGTCTGGGCTAGCTTATACAAAACACAGGACTCAGCTGACCACCTTAACTGACAGCCAGCAACAACCGTTAGACATGTAATTGAGGCCCTCTTCAACCACCAACCTTGGCCAACCCGCCAGCGGACCGTAGCGACATGAGTGAGTCCAGGAAAAACCACTGTAGAATAACTGTTCAGCTGAGTTCAGCCCTAATTGCTGACAGAATTATAAGCTAACAAATGCTCATTGTTTAAAGTTCAGGGGTACATAGACTTTTTCTGTAAGGTACCAGATAGTAAACATTTTAGGCTTGGTGGGCTATGTGGTCTCCATCACAGCTAGTCAACTCTGTCACTGTAGCACAAAGGCAGCTATGGACAACAAGTAAATAAATGAGTAAGGCTGTGTTCCAATAAAACTTCATTTACAAAAACAGACAGAAAAAATAAATAAGGAAACAAGCAGGCAGCATCTGGACCTGGTCCATAGGCAATAATTTGCTGACACTTGTTTTAAGGCAGTTAAGTTCTGGGAGTGTTTGTTATATGTCAAAAGCTAACTGATACTTTGATCAAGATGAGCTTGTTAAAATTCTGTCATTAGAAGTTGCATTATAAGTGAAATTGGCATTATAGCAATCCAGTTTAAGTCTCACAAAAATATCAAGTTTTCATCACTGAAAAGAATAGAAAGTGCTTGCTTTTCTCCAAATTTATTTTTAATGCGAGTGACATGTAAAACCTTGAATATATTACTAACCTTATATTAACTAGAAAAGTATAATTGAAACTTCACCCAGTACCTTTTTCATGGCCCCACGAGACCAACACCATCACACATGTACCAATGTACATGCACAGACACACACACAAATGCACACACACACACAGATCCAAGTTAGAATAAAATTTTAAAAAGCACTAGTTAAGTGTGCTTTAAAATGTTAAGCAAAATTATAAACCAAGCAATCTAAGGAGTGTTAAGAATTAAAATAGCCCTTGATAATGAAACAAACATTTGTAAAGGATCTTAGTATGTGTATTATATTATTATTTAATATAAAATTTCAAATGTATCCTTCATAAGATATGCCAGATGTAAACGTAGTTCTAAAACATAAAAGAGTGAAGAGAAAGCAGTAAGAGAATGGTAAGGAACATGGTAACTCTAAAAGACCTTGATGTCACTGGATACTGAATGAGGACAATTTTGATCCAAATACGTCACTTATAATTTATGAAGAATGTATCTTTAAAGAAATTCACTTAATGTTATTAACTGAGGGTAGTATTTTTACTGTGAAAGTGAACTGATAACATTAAGTATATGTGGGTGGGATGGGGTATGAGACGTGGATAGGAGAGAGTGGAAAGAGAATACTCAGCAAAGACTACAATTTGAATTGAGTTTGAGAGGAAACTATAGTTTCAGGAAGAGTGAGAATAGCTCTGCATTGCAGGCTAATTTTAGAAAAAAAAAATCTCAAACCTAGATAAGTTACTGTTGCAACCTACCTGGTTTAAAAAATTTAGAGTATAAGGGTCATCAAGAACATTCTGGAAGCTGTCAAACTATTGTCAGAAGACTTCATGAAGAAACTAGGAAGTAATTCCTGCCTTTAAAAGTAGTCAGGGAGCTGGCTGCGGTGTCTCATGCCTGCCTATAATCCCAGCACTTTGGGCGGCCAAGGTGGGCAGATCACCTGACGTCAGGAGTTCAAGACCTGTCTGGCCAACATGGTGAAAACCCTTCTCTACTAAAAACACAAAAATTAGCTGAGTGTGGTGGCAGGCACCTGTAATAGCTGTTTCGGAGGCTGAGGCAGGAGAATTGCTTGAACCTGAGAGGCTGACTTTGCAGTAAGCCGAGATTGCACTCCAGCCCCTGTGACCAAGTGATACTCAGTCTCAAAAAAAAAAAAAGTCAGGGATGGTGCAGATGGACTATTATCAACCCTTTTGGAAGTAGGTTGAATGTAAATAAAAAATAAACGTACAATGTACAAATGATAGGCACGTAGTAGCTCAGTTACACTAACATCTTAACACTAGGTGTTAAGAACAAATTTATAAAGGAAGCAACTATGATTTAAGGAATGAAAAAATTATATGTTAATGTTTTATTAGAGTTGTGGTTTATGAACAAAAAGAAGAATTCATATTGTTTTTTAATGTTAAGTTTTTCAGTCACAAATAGCAAATGATTGGCACCTACTAGCAAGATATAAGAAAGAAAGAATATTCTTGCCCAAGGCATTTCTTGGTTAAGAATTACCTTACATTTTAAGAATAACCAGAGTTTATTTTTGGACTGGTAAAAGGAATATAAGTTGGTACAATGTTTCTTAAAACATTTTAACACTACTTATATCAAGAGTCTTACATGCTTATATATTTAATCAGACTCTCTTCATGATAGTAAATATAAATGTTATGCACAAAATTGTTCACTAAGCTCTTATTTTTTTTAATCGATAAAAACAGGAAGGCCAACATAAGAAAGTGCCATATACATTTAATAAACTATCCAATCATTAAAAATTTGGAATAGTTTCTATGCTTATTATTAGGTGAATATGGTAAAAGTGAAATAAAAATCACATATATATAACAGTCTTTTGTATTCAAAACATATACTTGTAGAGAAAATGTTGTCAAAAATATGCTAAAATAACAGCGATTAACGGCCAGGTTCAGTAACTCGTCCCTATAATCTCAGTACTTTGGGATGCTGTGGCAGAACTGTTGAAGGCTAGGAGTTCAAGAACAACCTGAGCAACATAGCAAATGCCTGTCTCTATCATTTTTTAAAAAAATAATTATCTGGGTGTGATAGGGTGCTTGTCTAGTCCTAGCTACTCAAGAGACCGACGCTGGAGAATTGCTCGAACCCAAGAGCTGGAGGCTAGAGTGAGCTATGATCATGCCACGGCACACCACCCTCCACAGCAGAGTGAGACTTTGTAGCTATAAATAATAATCATGATAGTGATCATAAGTGAGTGGTAGCATTTTCTTCTTTGTTATTTTAAAGTGTTCTAAGTTTGTAACTATGTATTATACTAATAGTTTTCTTAGGAATTTAAAAATAAGGTTTCAGAAAATACTTTTCCTTCTAACTCAAAAACACTAAAGTGCTCCTTAGTTTGGCATTCAAGGCTAACAATCTGTTAGCAAGAAACTGTTGATACTTCTCCCACTTTTCCTTTCCACCTAACGCAGATAGACTGATCTTTCTTCTTCCACCATAAGTTTGTATTTCTCTAGTACAGGGAGTTTCCTGATTTGTGCAAAACACCTCAGCTGTCACTCCCATTGTCTCCTTCCTGACCTTTTAAATCCCCTTGCCAGTACTGTATCCTCTCATCCCAGAATCCCTATTTAACCACAGTGGTGAACAACTCTCTTAACGCCTACCGTCTGTTTTATGCTGCCTTTTCAACTCTAAGTGATAGACAGAAACAAACTTAAACTGGCCTTTATAAAAAGGGAAAAAAGAAAAACGGTAAAGAGGGTTGGCTAAGTATATCTGCTAATCTAGGGCAGGGATTTTCAATCTCAGCAACATTGGCATTATTTGCTGTACCGTGCATTTTAGAATGCCTAGCAGCATCCCTGGCCTCTAGCCATCAAAAATCAGTAGCGCCCTCCAGTGTTACAATCAAAAATATCTCCAGCCACTGCCAAATATTCCCTGGGACAAAATCTTCCCTAGCTGAGAACCAGGGCTTAAAGAGGCAACATAAAGGTTCACATTCTCAAACCTTTTGTTCCTCCATCCAAAAGGTTTTCACTCCACAAGCTGACTGCTGTCAGCTCCATACCTTAAACATACCAAATTAAACACTCCAGGAAAAAAAATGCATTGCTCAAAATAACAGCTCTTGTAAAAATCTAATGCAATCTCTAATTGCCCTAACAATCAATTAATCTATTTGATCCATGTAAGAAGCCAAGCAAGGACGGGGCCACATATTTACCCTGTCCAGAGGGTTGCTTTCATCATCATTCAACTACCTGAGGAAAGAAAACCCTTTGATTTCTAAGAAAAGAGAGGGTGCACTACTGTTGCTTACAGTTTTTTTTTTTTCTCTGCCTAGTAAGACTGTAAGCTGCTTAAAGGCAAGCAATGTGTTTTCAACGTCTTTTATTCACGCACCTTCCAGAGTGCTGTCTTGTAGAAAGTTCAAGATGTAGTCCCTTATTAACTGCAGCTTTTAAAAGTACAACATGACTTACTGAAACTTTTTAAATCACTGAGAATAAAATGTTCTCATAACTTGTGTTTTACAAACATAACTTTACAATTCTATAAAAATCTTCTGAACAAGGAAAAATTATGTTTAGTAAAACATTATTCTACAAAGTAAACTTTTAAAAATCAAAAACTGTTTTAATACTTTTATTAATTTTTTTCCCAGTAAATATTAAATTTGAGATCTAAATCCAAGTGTGTATACTATGATAGAAATTATAAGATATTAATAGGGGAATTCAGAATAAAATACTAAATGTAAGCATTTTGAGAGGAGGAAATACATGTTACAATGGTGGTAAATACTTAGCTGATAATGAGATAAAAATTTGATTCCTAATGACTAGTAGTTTTGTTTGTATCCAGGTATATACGTGCATGTGTAAGTTTTCTATAGTAAAAAGTATCAACACATATACATAAACTTACGGAAATATACTTACACACATATATTTCTAAAATCTTTCATTCATCTTCCTTAAATTATCAGAAAGGGTTATTATATCATAAATGCTTTTTCAAAGAATAGTTGCAATACTTTTTTTGAAAATAAAAGTTATTATGCTGATATAGCATTCATATTATAACATTGGTAAAATAGAACGTGATCAGGCAATGCATATCAAGCTGAGGGCATTAGTCTCAAATCAAGAAAATATAATTTCAAGTTGGATTTTAAAGAGTTTGAAAGCAAACTAAATGAGCCGTGTTGTATATATTTTTTGCCTCCTATAATTTTACAAAGCAATTTTTATCTTTCAGAGAGGGCTGTGCCAGATATTGACAAAGCCTAATTTGAATAAGATGTAAAATGCAGAACTGCCATACAAAAAACAAAATAAAAACCTTACTTCCATACCAGATTTTTTAATCTTCAACTCCTTGGAAAACATTTCAGGCTCAATAATGAAAATTAAATTTAAATGGAAGTTTTCTTCAGCATAAAAAATATGGTATTAAATGTATATGGAATGTATCTTGACTTAAATGGATTTTTCTTTCAACTATACTACTAGAATATAGACTATTTTCTGATCCTATAAGAAATTATCTGAAATATACATTGTACAGTTTTTTTTAACATTATGCAAATTCTTTGTCATAATATTTTATTTTACTTATTTATGTTTCTCTTGTAATCTGGAGTGCAGTGGGGTAATCATAGCTCACTACAGCCTTGAACTCCTGAGCTCAAGTGATCCTCCTACCCCAGCCTCCCAAAACTAGAGGAGTGCCCCACCATGCCCACCTAATAAAAATTAACAAAAAATAAATTGTAGAGATGGGGTCTTGCTATGTTACCCAGGTTGGTCTTAAACTCCTGGCCTCAAGTGATCTTTTGTTTTGGCATCCCAAAGTACTGGGATTACAGGCCTGAGCCACAGTGCCTGGCCTGTACCTAATATTTTAATAGATAAAACTAAGTGTAGAGATATTTGAGCCATATTTTTCCATACTTACATTTAAAATCTTTTAATATTTACTATTTTTAATTCCTTAAAATATTATTTTATAAATAGTCTACATGCTTTTGGAACAGAAAACAATGTATGTACATCTGCATTTTTAGGGGTTACAAATACTATTTAACACCAACAAGTACATTAAATCTACTGTTTATTTTTGAGTAATTAAAATTTAAAGAGTAACTTACTTAGAATCTCTTTATGACTTCTAAAAATCTGATACTTCAAAGACCATTGAACGTCACAAAAATAATGAAAAAATCTTAATTATGTCAAGTGTTTTCTTATAAATTAATAAGCATCACTAACCAGTACTGATAAATTCAATTGTTTCTTTTTGTTTTTTTTTAAGATGGAGTTTTGCTTCGTCACCTAGGCTGGAGTGCAGTGGCACCATCTCGCCTCCCGCGTTCAAGTGATTCTCCTGCCTCGGCCTCCTGAGTAGCTAGGATTACAGGCACCTGCCACCAGGCCTGGTTAATTTTTGTGTTTTTTGTAGAGAGGGGGTTTCACCATGTTGGCCGGACTGGTCTTGAACTCCTTACCTCAGGTGATCTGCCTGCGTTGGTCTCCCAAAATGCCGGGATTACAGGCGTGAGCCACTGTGCCTGGGCCTCAATTGTTTCTTATAACTTTGGAATTATTCTTTGATTTCTTTTTATTTTATTTGTCTGTGTGTGAATTCTCTTCCAGTCTACTTTATAAGCATTGTTTAGTAATAACTTCATGAAGATGAAATTTTTGTACCATACCATTCATCCATTTAAAATATGCAATTCAACGTTTTTTGTTATAGTCACAGAGTTTTGAAATTTTACAACATTTTTGATCCTTAGAAAGAAACCTCATGCTCTTTAACAGTCACCTATCATTTCCCCCAATCCCTTCCCAGCAGTAGGCAATCATAAACCTGCTTTTTCTCTATATCGAATGGCCTATTCTGGATATTTCACATAAATGAAATCATATAATATGTGGTCTCTTTTATGACTGACTTCTTTCACTTAACACAATGTTTTTGAGATACATTTATCTTGTAACATGTATCACCACTTCACTTCTTTTTATTGCCAGCAATATTCCATTTATAGACAAAATATTTTATTTTTACATTTATGTGTTGATGAATATTTTAGTTATTTCTACTTTTTGGCTTTTGTAAATAGTGCATTTGTGAACATTTATGTACAAATTTTAGTGTGGAATATGTGTTCATTTTTCTTGAAGATATAACCAGGCATGGAATGCTTTGTTTTTTGAAAATAGAAGAACTCACTGTTAAACACATAGTTTTTGTATCCTATTTTCTTCATGTAATTTTCATTTTCTTAATAGCTGAGAAAAAAGCCATATATATATATTTAAGAGACAGCACTACATTTTGTTCCTGTGAGGTTGTAAAACATAATTTAAAATGACAACTTTCTCTTTCCATTTCACAAATCCCCCTAGTGTTTGAACTCACATAAGCAATGGTTTATCCACTGTTTTCATTTGAGAACCTGTTTAGAGAGTCAGTAAATTAGGTAAGCTGTCTCCAACTTGACATTTTTCTATAAACAGAAATATTTGCCTATTTAAAATTCTAATACATGGTTAAGAGAACTGAGAGAATACCACACGTGAGTCATGTGTGAATTTTTGAAGTCTTTTAACTTCTATAAATGTCTTTCTTCTGTGGGGCGAGCAATTGAAATGTTGTCCATCAGTATTCTGTCTCAATTCAGTAGAAATGAAAAATGCCTGATGTCACTGTCAAACATACTCAGAAAGATTTGATGAGTAAACCCACAGGAAAAATTGTCTTTTTCCAGAAATGCTCTGATGATTGGCACAATGTGTATGCAGCTGTTTTCCTTTAATTTCCAGTTCTGATATTCAGAGAAGAACTTACCTTTTGCAGATGATGTACCTGTAATGTGACAATACATAATCCCACAAGGGAATATCACTAAGGATTTATGATGCACACGAGAGCTTGGAAATGCCCTTATAGACCAAATACAGCTCTAGAACCTGTGTTCCTCTTCAGTTCCTCAGTTTATAGATCTCTGATTTCATATTGCCACACCATGGGGTACATATTAGATTTTAAATATTTATTGAGTGAATAAATGAAGGAATATTGTAAAGAACACATTTTCCGAGACTATAAGAAAATTATTTTAAAACCATAATAGCAATTGTTGCTTTCCCAGTGGCAAACTACATTACATACGGTATATTAGAGGTAGATAAAAATTTAAAGAAAGAAAAAAAGTAGATGAGTACCAATTAATGTTTAACCTGACTGAAGTCCGAGCCAAAAATTTGGATGCAGTGGAAATACATTTATTTTGTCAAAAATATCCTAGGGTGATTCCTAATTGTATATCCGAATTTTTCTAAGGACATATACAATCTACAGTATAGAAACTGACAGAAATACAGAATGATTTCTTTGTCCGAAGAACCACTAAGAAGGAAATGGTGTGCCTACTGTCAGAAAAATATTTTTGATTCCTGGTGTGTAGTCAAGTTTGTATCATCAGTATTAAATGTCATAGCGTAGACTACAGTTATCAGGTGATAGCATGCCACAGAGGTTAAAACACAGTGGCCTTCCTTATATGTTGATGTACTTTATTGATATAATGGAGTATTTGGGAGCTACAAATATTTATTTAACAATACACTGTGCTTCTTTTTGAAAACAAAAGTTTTTAGCTGACTTAGTATAACAATAACTGTGCAATTTTATAAATCCTTATGCTTTAAGTCACAAGACGGATATACTACTTCTGTTTGTATTCTCCTACAGAACTTCATTCTTGAGAAATTCATTTCATGGCTGTGGGTTTTTGTTTCTTCGACTGTAAACGAAAGCTCTGCACACCAGTTAACTGCTAACGTTCTGTGCAACTCTGATATTTAGTGCTCCCATTGCAGGAAAAAACATGGTATAAAATTAGATGGCAGGTAAGGCACATTAAAACTGGATCATATCAGACAGAAACGCAATTGGAACTGTTTATCAATAACTTATGCATGTGAGATTGGGGAGAAATGAAAATAGATTGACTTGCTAGGAATCCCTTCAGAGGACAAGGGTTATAGCTAGCAAGCGACTGAATCCTTTGGTGGTTGGACTTGAACCAGGAGTGCTATGACAACAGGAGGCGGTCTCTAAACATAGTGCCTCAAAAACGACATTCTCCAAATAGTTTCCTGCAACCATTAGTGCATCTAAATTCTTCAAGTTAAAAAAGGAGGATTTGGTTTGAGCTAGTATGATCTAAATTGATATTTAAATTAGAAGACAAATATGGCTCTGGCCAAAATGCAGACAATTTAAAACTGACACCAAATGCCCTGAATATTGGGCCTGCATTCACCACCTTTCACAAACTTTGTCTTCAGATGTTATTCATAGTTACATATGTCTAGTAGCTTAAGGAACAATGGAACTTAATTTTCTTTTTCATTTCTCCTATTGTGTGGTAAGTTTTGAAATAAAAGCTATTCCATTTAAATATTTTAAAATGACTTAGAAGCTACATTTACATTTTTCTGTAACTGCATTTATTTTCTGTCACCTCTCCTTCTAAAGTTTTGTCCTTAGGATATTCGGGATCTAGACAGCAACAATGGAAATGTGCCCTCAGGAGTAATGATGGTGCCATAGAAGGCAACTGTATATTGTAGTGACTAGGGATGGAGCCACAAAGCACTGAACAGTTTTACCTAGAAAATTTACGTATATCATGTGACTAGGTATCGCTTAGATATTTCTAAGTTTATGATATAGTTAAGTAGAAGGGCTTGGAAATCAGAGCACTAGTTTTCACATTGCAACAGGACTGTGTTTGTGCAAACTCTTGTCTTCACAAGGATAGTACATCTAAGGGGACACTGTATCACAGTCATTATAGATTCCCAAATTACAACAAAACCTTCCTCTAGATGGCAGCTAAGTGTCTTTTTTCTTTTTGCAAAAAACTTTATATTCTGATAATTTTCTGAAAGATAGAAGTTTCTTAAGTAAAAGAAACTCTTTTTTTTTTTTTATTTATAAAAAGATACCATATGGGCTAGAGTGGTCCAGCATCTGAGATATACTATTTTTGAGATCTAAATCTTTAGATAGTTTAACTTTTTTGAAACTTAATTTCATCCTTTGTCAATAAGTAAATAAATTAAAGGGGAGAAAGAGAGAGAAAGAGAGAAAGAGAGAGAGAGAGAGA
>CAUYLG010008529.1:0-15240 GCA_963573385.1 Cacajao melanocephalus | reverse complement strand
CATGTTGGTCAGGCTGGTCTTGAACTTCTGACCTCAGGTGTCTGCCTACCTTGGCCTCCCAAAGTGCTGAGATTACGGGTGTGTGCATCTGGCCCCTTATGTCTGTTTTTGAATTGAAATCGTTACATGAATTTTTTTGCTCGAAGCTGCCGATATGTTAAAATTGACTAAGGGAGGAATAATGGAGAAAGAACAGGAAGACTGAGCAGAAAGAAAAAATTCGGGTGAGCTGCAAGAAAGAGAGAATTGAGGAGGACTTCTAATCTGAAAGTAAAATAAGCAAGTGAGGAAAGATTCTAAAACCAGGCTAGATTATTTAACTTTTTTTTTTTTAAAGACAAAGTCTCAGGCCGGGCATGGTGGCTCACGCCTGTAATCCTAGCACTTTGGGAGGCCGAGGTGGGTGGATCACCTGAGGTCAGGAGTTCAAGACCAGCCTGGCCATCACGATGAAACCCAATTCTTAAAAAAAAAAAAAAAAAAAAAAAAAAAAGAGTCTCCCTGTCATCCAGACTGGAGTGTGGTGGCATTGTCTCGGCTCACTGCAACCGCTGTGTTCCGGGTTCAAGTGATTCTTGTGCCTCAGTCTCCCGAGTAACTGGGATTATAGGTACTTACCACCACGCCCAGCTAATTTTTTGTATTTTTTGTAGAGACGGAGTTTCGCCATTTTGGCCAGGCTGGTCTTGCACTCCTCACCTCAGGTGATCACCTGCCTCAGCCTCACAAAGTGCTGGGATTATAGGTGTGAGCCATTGTGTCTGGTCAGATTATTTAACTTTGTTTAACCAGACCATCTTTTCTGTTTCTTTTTTGATAAAAATGTTTATCAAATGCTTAGGTATTTTAAATCTATCAGTGTTGAGGTAACAGTTTAGATCCAGGTAAGGTAGTGATGTAGAAAAAGGGTAATGGCTTAGAGTTTGAAAGGGGACTTGGTTTAGGATATGGAATATCTAGAAAAAGGCCTGTGTGACTATATATTCACCTAACCTCTTTTGGCCTTGATTTCTTAATTAAACTGATGGAAATGTATATGGAGGATTTTTGTAAATTGTGAAGTGTAAGAGAGGTAAAGATTTTTTTTTTGTTTTGTTTATTGTTCTGAGACAGTGTCTCACTCTGTCACTCAGGCTGGAGTGCAGTGGCACAATCTCAGCTCGCTGCAGCCTTTGAGTCCTGGGTTCAGGTGATTCTCCTGCCTCAGCCTCCTGAGTAGGTGGGATTACAGGTGCCCACCACCATGACCAGCTAATTTTTGTATTTTTTAGTATAGACAGGGTTTCTCCATGTTGGTCAGGCTGGTCTTGAACTCCTGACATCAGGTGATCCATCCACTTTGGCCTCCTAAAGTGCTGGAATTACAGGTGTGAGCCACCATGCCCGGCCAGATATAAAGTTTTAATCATATGTTAAGATTCTGTTTAATACATTTTACATCTCAGACCAGTACTTACCATACTCTCTTAAACGAGTTCTTCCTTTTTGAGACGGAGTCTTGCTAACTGTTGCCCAGGCTAGAGTGCAGTGGCCAATCTTGACTCACTGCTGCCTGCCTCCAGGGCTCAAGCGAATCTCCTACCTCAGCCTTCCTAGTAGTTGGGACTACAGGCATACACCACCATGCCCAGCTATTTTTTTGTATTTTTGGTAGAGGTGGGGTTTCATCATGTTGCCCAAGCTGGTCTTGAACTCCTGAGGTCAAGCAATCCATCTGCCTCAGCCTACTAAGGTGCTGGGATTATAAGTGTGAACCACTGTGTCAGGCTTGATTTTTTCCTTCTATGTCATTTCTGCCACTGGCATTACCTGCATCCCATTTATGCCAACCTGAAGATTGCGTTGTTGACTTCTCCTTTATGTTTATGACATACATCTATGCCTTCCCATTTCTAGTTTCATTTATTTTACTAGTTTGGGCCTCGACTCAGGAAGCAAGTTACTAACTCATCTCTTTGCCCCAGTCCCATTCTCCCCTTTACAAAGTCTCTTCCATGGCCAGAGAAACCTGCCTACAATATACATCTTGAATGTGTTACTTAACAGCCCATAGGCTCACATATTTGACATATTTACAGTAGCTTGAAAAGAGGTGTATTCCCTGCCCCTCATCCTCTTTTTAAAATGTTGTCTAGGCTGTTTTAAACCCCTGGCTTAGGTGAGTATTGTGCCTCAGGCTCCCAAAGTGTTAGGATAATAGACATGAGCCACTATGGCCTGTCGGCCTCCTTTTTAAAAATAATGTTTTGTATGTTAGAGGTTTTTTTTTTTTTTCATTTTTTATTTTTGAGACAGAGTCTTGCTCTGTTGCCCCGGCTGGAGTGCAGTGGCACGATCTCAGCTCACTTCAATCTCTGCCTCCTGGGTTCAAGCAATTCTCCTGTCTCAGCCTCCTGAGTAGCTGAGACTACAGGTGCCTTCCACCATGCCTGACTAATTTTTGTATTTTTAGTCGAGGCAGGATTTTACCAGGTTGGCCAGGCTCGTCTCGAACTCCTGACCTCAGATGATTTACCTACTTCGGCCTCTCAATGTGTTGGCATCGCAGGCGTGACCCACCTTGCCCAGCTGGTTCTTTTTTCTTCCTCCTCAGCCTCTTAAGTAGTTGGAACTGTAGGTATGTGCCACCACACCTGGCTAATTTTTGTATTTTTAGTAGAGATGGGATTTCCCCATCTTGGCTAGGCTGGTATTGAACTCCTGAGCTCAGGTGATCCACCTGCCTTGGCTTTCCAAAGTGCTGGGATTACAGGAGTGAGCCACTGTTCCCGGCTTGTCAAAGGTTCTTAACACAAATTCTTTTTGGTTATATGGAATGGGAGACAGTGGTTTCTTTTTTTGTTTGTTTTCTTTCTTTTTTTTTTTTTTTTTTTGAGAGGGAGTCTCACTCTGTTGCCCAGTCTGGAGTTCAGTGGCATGATCTTGGCTCACTGCAATCTCTACCTCCGAGGCTTAAGCAATTCTCGTGCTTCAGCTTCCCAAGTAGCTGGGATTACAGGCGTGCACCACCATGCCTGGCTAATTTTTGTGTTTTTAGTAGAGATGGGATTTCACCATGTTGGCCAGGCTGGTCTTGAACTCCTGACCTCAGGTGATCCACCTGCCTCAGCCTCCAGAAGTGCTGGAATTACAGGTGTGAGTCACCATGCCCGACCGAGACAGTGGTTTCTGAGAGTTCTTTGAAATTGGTAATTTTGTGGGCATTTCAGTACATTTTTCTGGAAAGTAGGTCCATTACATTTAACAGAAATGTTGAAAAACAAAATATTAATAGTTAGTGATAAACTGTTTTATGGTTGAGACTGTTTTTCAGTTTTACCTGCTTGCCTTTCCCATTTTGTCAGCTCCCCACCCATCAGAATAGTTAACAGACTTTTTGCTGTATAGCCCTGCAAATAATTGCTAGTTTTTTGCATCTTTCTTTTTTTGAGACAGTCTTGTTGCCCATGCTGGAGTACAGTGGCACAATCTCAGCTCACTGCAGCCTCTGCCTCCCGGGTTCAGGTGATTCGACTGCATCAGCTTTTGGAGTAGGTGGGCTTACAGGCATGTGCTTCCATGCCTGGCAAATTTTTTTATTTTTAGTAGAAACTGGGTTTTGCCATATTGGTCAGGATGGTCTCAAACTCCTGACCTCATGATCCGCCCGCTTCCGCCTCCCAAAGTACTGGGATTACAGGTGTGAGCCACTTTGCCCAGCCACTTTGCCCAGCCGTTTCTGCTTCTTTCTATATACAAGGTATATCATTCAGTTTTCTTGTTCTTTACTTTTTCTTTTTTTCACAGCCTGGTTGGTGCAGTGCTTTTGGTCTTTTCATTTTCTTTCCTTTAATTATTTTATTAGTTTTTTGAGACAGAGTCTCCCTGTTGCACAGGCCGGAGTGCAGTGGCATGATGTTGGCTCACTGCACCCTCTGCTTCCTGGGTTCAAGCGATTCTCCTGCCTCAGCCTCCTGAGTAGCTGAGATTACAGGCGCCTGTCATCATCTCCCCGGCTAAGTTTCATGTTTTTAGTAGAGATGGGGTTTCACTGTGTTGGCCAGGCTGGTCTCGATCTCCTGATCTGAAGTGATCTGCCTGCCTCAGCCTCCCAGAGTGCTGGGATTTCAGGCATAAGCCTCTGTGCCGGCCTCTTCTCTTTAATTCTTATTTATTTTTGAGCCAGGATGTCACTCTGGCACCCAGGATGGAGTGCAATGGTGCAGTCATGTCCCACTGCAACCTCTACCTCCTAGGCCCAAGCAGTCCTCCTGTCTCAGCCTCCCCAAGTAGTGGGACTACAGGTACATGTCACCATGCCCAGCTAATTTTTTTTTTTTTTAATGTTTTATAGAGACAGAGTTTTGCTGTGTTTGCCAGGCTAGTCTTGGACTCCTAGGTTCATGTGTTCCTCCTGCCTTGGCCTCCCAAACTGTTGGAATTACAGGCATGAGCCACAGTGCCTAGCCCTCTTTAATTCTTAATTCAGTTTTCAAATTATATTTTAAAGACGTACTTACATTTTTTTCCTACGCTTTTTGTGCAAAAATAAGTTTTTAAAACTCTTACGTTTTTTTTGAAAGTGAGAACCTGGGCTTGGCTTGTGGCTCATACCTGTAATCCAGCACAAAAAATTTAAAAATTAGCCCAGTTATTTCTTGCAGTCTCAGCTACCTAGGAGGCTGATGTGGGATGGTCACTTGAGTCCAGGAATTTAAGGTGGCAGTGAGCCATGATTGTACCACTGCACTCTATCTAGCCTATGCACCAAATGAGAACCCCCCATCTCAAAAAATAATTATGATCAAAGTAGTATAAGGGAAATACTATTCTATGCTTTCATATTAAAGATTAACATTTCAAGAGTTGATGTCTGCTTGCTAATATTTTTTAATATGGGGGGATATGAATTCAATTTTTTTTTTTTTGGAGATAGGATCTCAGTCTGCCGCCCAGGTTGGAGTGCAGTGGTGCCATCACAGCTCACTGCAACCTAAACCACCCAGATACAGATGATTCTTTCTTTCACCTCAGCCTTCTAAGTAGCTGGGACCACAGGTGAGTGCCGCCATGTGCAGCTAATTTTTTATTTTTTTGTAGAGATGTGCTTCTGCCATATTGCCCAGGCTGGTCTTGAACTCCTGGGTTCAAGTGGTCCACCTGCCTTGGCCTCTCAGATTGTTGGGATTACAGGTATTAGCCACTGAGCTTGGCCTTGAATTTATTTTAAAATTAAGTTTATTGGTCAAGTGTGGTGGCTCTTGCCTGTAATCCCAGCACTTTGGGAGGCCGAGGTGGGCAGATCATCTGAGGTTGGGAGTTTGAGACCAGCCTGACCAACATGGAGAAACCCTGTATCTACTAAAAATAAAAAATTAGCCTGATATAGTGGTGCCTGTCTGTAGTCCCAGCTATTGGGGAGGCTAAGGCAGGAAAATCCCGTGAACCCAGAAGATGGAGGTTGTGATGAGCCAAGATTGCACCATTGCACTCCAGCCTGGGAAATGAGAGTGAAACTCTGTCTCAAAAAAACAAAAAAAACCCAAAAACCAAAATACAAAAACCAATTAAGTTTATTGAATTGAAAGCTGATGTGGTGGTTCATGCCTGTAATCTCAGAATTTTGAGAGGCCAAGGCTGTCAGATCACTTGAACCCTGGAGTTCAAGACAAGCCTGGCCAACATGGTAAAACCCTGTCTTTACTAAAAATACAAAAATTAGTTGGGCATGGTGGTGTGTACCTGCTCTAATCCTAGCTGCCTGGGAGGCTGAGGCAGGAGAATCACTTAAACCTGGGAGGTGGAGTTTGCAATGAGCCGAGATCATGCCACTGCATTCCATCCTGGGTGACAGATTGAGACACTGTCTCAAGGAAAAAACAAATGAAGTTTATTGGGGTATAATGTATATAACCGTGTGTTGCTGTGAAGAAATACCTGAGACTGGGTAATTTATAGAAAAAAATGGTTTTATTGGCTCTTGCTTCAGCGGGGTATGTAAGAAGCTTGGTATTGGCATCTGCTTGGCTTCTGGTCAAGCTTCAGGGATCTTACAACAATGGCAGAGGTGGAGCAGGCATGTCACGTGGTAAGAAGGAGCAGAAGTGAGGGAGGATGTACCACACACTCTTTAAACAGCTCTCTGGTGAACCAACAGCAAGAACTCGTCACCAAGAGGATGGTGCTAAGCCATTCAGGAGGGATCTGCTCCCACAGTTCAATACCTGGCAATAGGTGCTGCCTTTAGCATTGGGAATCAAATTGTATATATCATGGGACAGACATCCAAACTGCATCAGTAACAAGAAAATTCTTTTTTTTTTTTTTTTTTTTTTTTAGACAGAGTCTCAAACTGTTGGCCCAGGCTGTAGTGCAGTGGCGTGATCTCGGCTCACTGCAACCTCTGCCCCATGAGTTAAAGCAATTCTCTGCCTCAGCCTCCCTAGTAGCAGGGATTACAGGTGCCTGTCACTACGCCAGGCTAAATTTTGTGTTTTTAGTAGAGACAGGGTTTCACCATCTTGGCCAGGCTGGTCTTGAACTCCTGACCTTGTGATCCACCTGCGTTGGCCTCCCAAAGTGCTGGAATTACAGATGTGAGCCACTGTGCCGGCCAAGAAAATTGTTTAAAGTGTATACAGTTGTATATCTCCACAATCAGAATATAGAATATTTTCATCACCCCAAAAAGTTACCTTGTGTTCTCACTCTTCATCCTCAGTCCCTGTAAACTCCCAATCTGTCAGAGTTTTTTCATATTGCATGTTATCAGGAATGCCAAAGGAATTAAATACAGTGGATTAGCCCTTCTTTTCTGCCTTCTTTCATGCATGTTGTTGCATGTATTGTAGTTGATCTTTTTATTTCATTTCATTTTATTTATAACTCCCTGTGGGAACACCTGTAAGATGTAGTTGATTTTTATTATTGCTAAATAGTATTCTCTTGTGTGGTTGTACTGTTGTAACCAAGTGAGTTGTAAGGAAAGTGCCACACTCTGAGATTGGATCAGGAGTCTTTTATTGCTGGTGACTGAGAGATGGCTAAGGCTCAAAATTCTCTCGGCCCGGATGAAGGGGGTATGATTTGTTTTTATTCCTATTCCAGGAGAGAGGGGAGGGGGAGCCTAGCTGAAGCGGAGTTTTACAGAGGCAGAACAAGCAAGTTAGATAAGGAAGCTGGTAACTAGGAGGCAGGAGGTTCCCGGGATTGTTGGTTACCAAGGGGGGTATACACAAGCGGTTCCCATGATTGCTGGTTACCAAGGGGGATATTCACAATAGCCGGTGAACTTGCCAAGCAGGATGTGGTTACAGTGGTTAACAAGGTACTGGATACTGCGTGACCCAGCTGTGCACCCGAAGGAGAAATGTCAGCGAGGAAGAGACTAAGATGGAGTTTGTCAGGCTTAAATCTAAAATAGAGTCTGTTAAACTATCACAGTACCACAATTTATTTACCTGTTTTCTTGTTCAGAGACATTTTGTTTCCAGTTTTTGGCTGCTGTGAATAAAGTGAATAGGAGTGCTTGTGCATAGGACTTGGTGTGGACTTAGGTTTACATTTCTCGTATGAAAATACCTAGCAGTAGGACTGCCCGGGTTATGTGAATTGTGTGCCTTCCCAGTAGCAATGCATGTTAGTTATTATTGCCAGCACTCTTTTAAATTTTTTTTTTGGCACCCATCTTTGGTTAGGTCTTTTTTTTTTTCTTTTGAGATGGAGTCTTGCTCTCTCACCCAGGCTGGAGTGCAATGGTGCAATCTTGGCTCACTACAACCTCTGCCTCTGGGGCTCAAGTGATTCTCCTGCCTCAGCCTCCTGAGTAGCTGGGATTACAGGCACACACCACCATGCCTGGCTGCTTTTTGTACTTTTAGTAGAGATGGTGTTTCACCATGTTGGCCAGTCTGGTCTTGAACTCCTGACCTCAGGTGATTTGCCTGCCTCAGCCTCCCAAAGTGTTGGGATTACAAGCGTGAGCCACTGTACCTGGCTGGTTAGGTCTTTTAAATTTTAACCGTTGTGTATAGTTAGAATTAGCATTGTGTCTTTAATTTGTATTTCCTTAATGATAGCATCTTTTTGTGTGTTTTGGTGAAGTGTCTGTTCAAATATTTTGCCTGTTTAAAAAAAAAAAAACAAAAAACCGGGCCTGAGCACAGTGCCTCATACCTGTAATGCCATCACTTTGGGAGGCTGAGGCAGGTGGATTGCTTCAGCCCAGGAGTTTGAGACCAGCTTGGGTAATGTAGTGAAACCCTGTCTCTACAAAAAAATATAAAAGTTAGCTGTGCACAGTGGCGTGCCCCCTGCAGTCCCAGTACTCTGGAGGCGGAGACAGGAGTTTTGAGCCCAGGAGGTGGTGGTTTCAGTCAGTGGAGATGATGCCATTGCACTCCAGCCTAGGTGACAAGAGCGACCCCTGCCTTAAAAAAAAATTGGGCTATGTTGATGAATTGTAAGGATCTTTGTGTATTTTGGATACATGTTGGGAAAATAATTTCTTTCAGACTGTGGTTTGTTTTCATTTTCTTAATACAGTGTCTTTTGAAGAGCAAAAATTTTAAATACTGAAATAGAATACCTGGTGGCTCATGCCTTTAATCTCAGTACTTTAGGAGGCTAAGGCTGGAGAATCCTTTATGCCAGAAGTTCAGAACCAGCCTGGGCAACGTACTAAGACCCTTATTCTCCAAAAAATTTCAGTTAGGTGGGCATGGTGGCATACCTCAGCTACTTGAGAGACTGAGGTGGCAGAATTGCTTGAGCCCAGGAGTTCAAGGCTGTAGTGAGCTATGATTGTGGCACTGCACTCTGGTTTGGGTGACAGAGCGGGACCCTGCCTCTTTAAAAAAAATTTTTTTTTTAATTTTTAATTTTTTTTATTTTTTATGATTTGTGCTTTTGTGTCCTAAGAAATCATTGCCAAACCCAAGATCGTAGGGTTTTCTCCTGTCTTGTAGAAGTTTTGTAATTTTGTTCTTACGTTTTAGGTCTTTGATTCATTTTGAATTTTTTGCATGTGGTATGATAAAAGAGTGGTGGTCAGTTTTTGAGGGGTGAGGTACACAGGGTCTTACTCTGTCGCCCAGGCTGGAATGCAGTGGCGTGATCATAGCTCCCTGCAGCCTTCACTTCCTGGGCTAAGATGATCCTCTTGCCTCAGCCACCTGGGTAGTTGAGACTGCAGGTGTGTGCCAGCACACCTGGCTAATTTTTAATTGTTTTTTTGGTGGAAATGGCGTCTCACTGTGTTGCCCGACAGGTCTGAAATTCCTGGGTTCATGGGATCCTCTTGAATTGGCCTCCTAAAGTGTTGGGATTACAGGCGAGAGCTACTGTCTCCAGCCCCTATTTTTTTTTTTACATAAATGTCCCGTTGTGCAAGTTTCATTTGTTGAAAAGATTTTGTTTCCCACTGAATCACCTTGAAATTCCTATTATGAAAATGAATTGTATGTGTCTTTCTGTACTCATTGAGAGAGAATATGTGTGTTTGTGTGTGTGTGTGTGTGTGTATGTGTGTGTATTATGCTAACTCCATGGAATACTAGTCCATAAATAAAATAGTATTTGACATTTTCTTTCTGCTTTAACATCGAATGTCTTACATTTTCTAAAATCTTATATAGGAAATTTGTAGTAATAGGGAAATTGTTTTTGTGGGTGTGTGAAGTAAGACTTGCAAAATGTCGTCTTGAATTCATATATCAATCTTCTTTTGAGTGGCTTGAAATGTTAGATATCTAATTCATACTTGCACATACTTAGAAAATGACAACATTTCTATATTGGAAATGAGAAAGTAGGATGTAAAAGTATCAACTTATTTACTGTAATATATTATCTCAACAGCAGATTTGGGACTCTTCTCTCTTGAGTGCTAATTATGTGCTAGAGATTTCCTTTGCCTCAGCAAATAAGTTTGAGTGCCCGTGGTATCATTGGTGCTAGGCATTTTCTAGTGAAGAAGGCAAAAATGTAAGATTCCTCTGTCCATGTAGTTTGCTGTGAAGCTCTGTGAATAGAGAATAAAGAGTCCTTGAAATTGAATTATGGTTTCATGTCATCTGTTACATAATATAATAGAAATGTGATATTGATTAGTAATAGTCCTTATGACTTAATTCTTACTCTTTAAAATGGTGCTTCACAGAGTTGTTGTTATTAAAGTCAAATGAAATAATGAATGCTAAATGCTTTGAAATTGTAAAATAATACACATGGTGACTTTGTGGCTGGTCACAGGTGGTAGTGGTTGAAGACTATATGATCAACCAGGAGGTAGAGATTATGAATTGGAGGACACAGGTAAATATAAATTGAAGGGACAGAGGAAGCAGAAACATATACATTATATATATGTAACATATGTATAGATATATATGTACATATGTATAGATGATTTAAAATTATTGAGGCTAGGCTCGGTGGCTCATGCCTGTAATCTCAGCACTTTGGGAGGTTGAGGTGGGTGGATCACTTGAGGTCAGGAGTTTGAGACCAGCCTGGCCAACATAATGTAACTCCATCTCTACCAAAAAATATAAAAAAAAAAAAATCCAAATTATTTGTTCTACCTTCAAAATCTCCCAAATATTTATTTCTATCTCACTGCTACTAGACTGTTCAAGCCTTTTGTTTTCTGTTTGTTTTTTTTGAGACGAAGTTTTGCTCTTGTTGCCCAGCCTGGAGTGCAATGGTGTGATCTTGGCTTACTGCAGCCTCTACCTCCTGGTTCAGGTGATTCTCCTGCTTCAGCCTCCCAAGTAGTTGGGATTACAGGCATGCACCACCACACCTGGCTAAAAATTTTTTTGAAGACAGTCTTGCTATATCCCCCAGGCTGGAGTGTAGTGATGCTATCTCGGTTCACTGCAACCTCTGCCTCCCGGTTCAAGTGATTCTCATGCCTCAGCTTCCTGAGTAACAGGTGCCTGCCACCGTGCCCAGCTAATTTTTTTACTTTTGGTAGAGATGGGGTTTTGTCATCTTGCCCAGGCTGGTCTCGACCTCTTGACCTCAGGTGATCTGCCAACCTTGGCCTCCCAAAGTGCTGGGATTATAGGTGTGAGCCATCATGCCCAGACCAGCTAATTTTGTATTTTTAGTAGAGGCAAGGTTTCACTGTGTTGGTCAGGGAGGTCTCGAACTCTTGGCCTCAGGTGATCCAGCCACCTTGGCCTTCCAAAGTGCTGGGATTACAGACATGAGCCACCATGCCTGGCCCACTTTCTTTTTTCACAAGAACTACTGTGGTAGCCTTTAACTTTATTCTTGTAACATCATGTACTCTAGTTCATTATTCACAGAGCAGAGTGATCCTTTAAAAATGATATTCAGGAGTTCGAGACCAGCCTGACCAACATGGAGAAACCCTGTCTCTACTAAAAATACAAAATTAGCTGGGCGTGGTAGTGCATGCTTGTAATTCCAGCTACTCAGAAGGCTGAGGCAGGAGAATCACTTGAACGTGGGAGGTGGAGGTTGCAGTGGGCCAAGATTGCACCATTGCCCTCCAGCCTGGGCAACAAGAAACTCCATCTCAGAAAAAAAAAAAAAGATACTCAAGATTGTTTCATTTTTGTGCTTAAAATGTTTTAATGTCTTTCTATTGGTTCTAAAAATAACATGCATACTCTATAGCCCACGAGGATCTGCATTGTTTATTTGTTCCTTCTCTTTCTCTGGAACATTGCTTACTGTCTTACTGGCCCATTGGTGTTTGGCTTTCTTTCTGTTAAACACAAAAAGCATTTTTCTTTATATTTGTTCCCTCTTCCTCTCTTCATCCCTTGTTAGCTCAATTTTAGCTCAAATCTTACCTTCTCTGAGATTTCTCTAATTGTTCTGTGTAAAGTGGGCAACTCTATTCAATACTCTTTGATTTCTCTTGCTATTCTGTATCATCCTATTTCATTTAAAGCATAGTCTATAATTATCTTGTTTATTCTTCGCCTGTCTTATCACATAAGCTCTTTGAGAACAGGGACCTTGTCTTATTTGCTTACTGTTGTGGTCTCAGCGCACTTATTTGCATAGTAAAAGAGAACTATTAACATCTTTAAATAATTTAGCCTTGTGTTTTTTTAAGGGGGGTATTGGGTATATGTGGTTGTTTTTATTATAGAGCTATTTTTAACTGCTTGGGGATTAGGAGGAGTTTGCTATTGAATTATAGGAGAGTTGATTTGTTGTCATTTAGAAGCTGTTTTATTGGCTGGGCGTGGTGGCTCACGTCTGTAATCCCAGCAATTTGGGAGGCCTAGTGGGAGGCCGAGGCAGGTGGATCACATAAGGTCAGGAGTTCGAGCCTACCTGGCCAACATGGGGAAACCCTGTCTCTACTAAAAACAAAAAGTTAGCTGAGTGTGGTGGCAAGCGCCTGTAATCCCAACTGCTAGGATACTGAGGTGGGAGAACCACTTGAACTCAGGAGGTGGAGGTTGCAGTGAGCTGAGATCCTGCCACTGCTTTTCCGCCTTGGTTACAGTGAGAGACTCCGTCTCATTTTAAAAAAAAAAAAAAAAAGCTATTTTATGTACCTAGACTTAAATAATTTGGTATAAGAGCTTATTGTCTGCTAGATTCAATTCTGGCTTTGGATTTGCTATTAGCATTTTTTTTTTTTTTTTTTCCCTCCTGAGACAAGGTCTTGCTCTGTCACCCAAGCTAGTGTGTGGTCTGTGAGTATGGCTCACTGCAGTCTTGACCTCCTGGGCTCAAGCAGTCTTCCTGCCTTAGCCTCCTGGGTAGCTGGGAGTACAGGTGCATACCACCATGCTTGGCTAATTTTTGTATTTTTTGGTAGAGATGGGGTTTTGCCATGTTGCCTAGACTGGTCTCGAACTCTAAGGTTCAAGTGATCTGCCTGCCTTGGCCTCCAAGTGCTGGGGTTACAGGTGTGAGCCACTGTGCCAGGCGGCTTTTTTTTTTTTGAGACAGTGTCTCACTTTGTTACCCAGGCTGGAGTGCAGTGGTGTGACCTTGGCTTACTGCAGCCTCTGCATCCTCAGTTCAAGTGATTGTTGTGGCTCAGCATCCCAAGTAGCTGGAATTACAGGAGCTTGCTACCATGCCTAGCTAATTTTTGTATTTTTAGTAGAGGCGGGGTTTCGCCATGTTGGCTAGGCTGGTCTTGAACTCCTGACCTCCAGTAATTTGCCTGCCTTAACTGTCCAAAGTGCTTGAATTACAGGCGTGAACCTCCTTGTCTGGCCTTGCTCTTAGCTTTTTGAAGGGACTGCCTGATAACGACTTGTTTGCTGTGACCCTTGCCTTTTAAAAATTCTCCAGAATTTTGAAGTGTGGAGTCAAAAGGCTTGTAACCTAGGTAATTTTTCCTCTCAGGTTCGAAGAAACAAAATGCATTTAAGTTTTAAGGAGTGGTTTTGAAATACGTGAGTGAACAGAATTTAAGACTTCTTATTATCAGAAAGGCCATGGTAGTTCATTTGTAGTATGTCTTTATTTGAGGAGGGAACTAATTCAGATAAATGTCCACAGAGCTTTAGTTATTTTTGTTGTTACAAAGTTTACCTGTGTGATCCTGTTTTGGTAAAAAGCATGCCACAGATCCCTTGCAAGGACCTTATTTACTGAAGCTCTTAAAAGGATGCTAAACTTGAGGCCATTACAGGCGAGTATCCTCAGGAGAGTGAAGAAATTGTTTCTGGAACACGGGCTAGGTTGAAAACTACTTGAAAAATGCACTCACCTGAGCTGGGTGCCTTAATTTTTTTCCTTTTGACTGGTAGTTTCACATTTTTTACATGAATTATTCTTGTGTCTATCTCTGGTTGAAATGAATGCCTTTTCTAGGAACAAATGGAAATGGTGAAAAGTGAATGCAAATATTTTCACTTTAGTCCTATTAAGTACTTCTGAGTACTTAATTTGCAGAGAGGACAGTAGTCTGTTTGGGGATAGCACTGGATTGCCATGGTAGCTCACACTGCTCATCTTTTACCTGTCTAGGTGACTGAGACCTGTATTTTCTACTGTTTGGCATAGCAGTAGCAGAAGCCAGTGCCTGAGTAAAACTTAAAATTTAGGAGTTACTTAATGTGTATTATGAAGGCCCATGTTTTATATTAGGTAAGATCTCTGCCTAATATATCCTGTGTTGTAGTATGCATATGTATGCATAGTGGTTAAGAGTTTCAGCTACTACTGACTAGTACTGTGACCTTGGGAACTTTAAAATGGACTTTATATAAACACTTTTCTTGTTTTGAAAAGAAGATAATACCAACTTTCTGGGGATGGGATGAGAGGACTAAATGAAATGAATTCTAAAGAAACTGCCGGCCTGTAATCCCAGCACTTTGGGAGGCAAAGGTGGGTGGATCACCTAAGGTCAGGAGTTCAAGACCAGCCTGGCCAACTTGGTGAAACCCTGTCTCTACTAAAAATACAAAATTAGGTGGACGTGGTGGCGGGCGCTTGTAATCTCAGCTGCTTGGGAGGCTGAGGCAGGAGAATCCCTTGAACTGGGAGATGGAGGTTACGCTGAGCCGAGATCATGCCATTGCACTCCAGCCTGGGTGACAAGAGTGAAACTCTGTCTCAAAAAAAAAAAAGATACTGCCTAAGCTGAGTGCCATGGCTCACTCCTGTAATCCCAGCACTTTGGGAGATCAAGGTAGGAGATCACTTGAGTTCAGGAATTTGAGACCAGCCTAGGCAACATGGTGAAACCCCATCTCTCCAAAAAAATACAAAAACTACCTGGGTGTGTTGGTGTGCGCCTGTAGTCCCACCTACTTGGGCTGAGACGGGAATATCGCTTGAGCCCAGTAGGTGGAGGTTGCAGTGAGCCAAAATCATGCCACTGCACTAAAGCCTGGGCAACAGAGTGAGACTGTGTCTTAAAAAAAAAAAAAAATGTTCTGTCTGTGTGGTTCATAGGATTAGGCTCTTTTAAAAAATTAATTGGTTGAAACTTGTTTCCTGCTCTTGGGATGATTGGTCTTCGGCCTAACTCAGTTGCAGGGTTGAGGGTGGGGTGGGAGGTTGGGCGCGGTGGCTCACACCTGTAATCCCAGCACTTTGGGAGGCCAAGGCAGGCGGATCACCTGAGGTCAGGAGTTCGAGACCAGCCTGACCCAACATGGGGAAGCCCCTTCTCTACTAAAAATAAAAAATTAGCCTGGCAAGGTGGCATATGTCTGTAATCCGAGCTTTTCAGGAGGCTGAGGCGGGAGGCGGAGGTTGCGGTGAGCTGAGATTGCATCATTGCACTCCAGCCTGGGCAAC